>JAOXYF010000007.1:2172842-2207232 GCA_028565775.1 Sternarchorhynchus goeldii | reverse complement strand
CACACACACACACATATATATATATATATATATATATATATATATATATATATGTTTGTGTGTGTGTGTGTGTGCACATGCATCCATGAGTGTGTAACTGAAAGCAACAGAGAGACACAAAAAGAAACTGAGAGAAAGAGGAGTGAAATCAGTGCTGCTGAATATTGCAATAAAGATCTTTCAAAATCAATATCAAAATCAATAGCGTTTTCCTGCTATCTAGAATTTTACTCAATTTCAAGGTAACAATGCACCTATTGATGGAAGAATGATTTCTTTTCTTGAAAATTCCTCCTTGGCTCTGTTGCAGGAGACCTGTTTGCCTCCATACTGAGCTTGTTGTTCCATTGGGCAGCAGTAGAGGGAAACAGTGTACCACACTTTAGTAGAAGGTATGGGACCAGCAGAAACCATACAGCTGCAAAGAGCAATTACATGCAAAGAGCAATTCAAATCAACAAAGCATGCTCAGTGTAGACCCTCTGAGCAGCTTCCTTACCTGTAATATCTAGATTATTCAGTCAATACTGTTTGTTTTGACTATGTTAATAAAAAAATAAAAAAAACCCAAAAAAAGAGAGAAGACTTGAAGGTATGTGGCAGTGAGGAAGTCACACGGGTGGAGGTGATGAGAGGGGTGGAGATGTGTTCATATTTCTAATCAAAGCAGTGAAAATAATTCACAAAGGACATGAGCTGTATATGATAACTGAGAGTGACTGATTTCTACCTATACAGTATAATTCTTCTTGTGAGGCTTCACCATCTCCCTGCACACCATCCTCTACCTTTCCATCATACATTTGCATGGCCTTTTGGGCTTTGCATATGCACTGGTATTTTCTGTAACAAGGGAGTACTTACAAACTATTACACGCTGACGGGCTCGGCACGGAACAGCAAGAGAGTCCCATCTGGTGGTAATAGAGGCAGCGTGTATGTGTGTGTGTGTGTGTGTAGGTGTGTGTGAACTTGGGTGAGATTTTCTCCCCTTCTCTCCAGGCACTGCCATGACGCTTTACACTTAAATACTCATGAAGACCTGTTTGAGAGGGAGTGTGGCCACCGCTAACATGTTGTGCCAGTGGCCATCGTATCAGCACAGTGATATGCGCGGCTTTGCTGTGAGCTAACATGTCAGCTCCCCTGTTTTGCACACTGCCACCCGGGGGCCAGAGACACGAGCTGACTAACTATATCATATGGACAGGTTAAAAGGAATGCCTACTGCAAATGGAAACACAAATGACATACTTCATACCCACAGCGACAGATACTGAAAATAAAGCAGGGAGAAAGACTTTGGATGTTTAACGGGATGATAGGATAATCTGAAAGGGTTTTACATGCATTTCTCAGGAAGTGTCACTTCGGAATTTCACTGCATGCCCATAACCTTAACATTTAAACTATGTTTAAAAGCCGAAGGTTTTTAAAATTCCTTTTGAAGGATAAGATCAATGATAACGTAAGGAAGCTACTGCAGTATTCAGGGTCTACGTCAGCAGTCTGTTCAGCACCTTGGACAGCATCCTTGCTGTTGAGGTTCTATAGCATTTCACTAGGAGTGTTTATGGACACTTTACTCTTAAATTACCCTCATCGCTTTTTCATTTCTTGTAACCTGGATTTAGAAGAAAATTCTCATCAAACTTCATTGATGAACAGTAGAAAATAATAATAAAAAAAATGCTACTTTGCATTTCACAGGCATGTTTGATGTTGGCGTATTTTTCATTTCTTCTCTCCCTCTTCTCTTCTTGACGATCAGAGTATGTGTGTGTCTGTGTGTGTGTGTGTGTTTAGAGAGAGAGAGAGAGAGAGTAAAAGAAAGAGAGAGATGTTTTAGAACAGTCTGTGTGCGACAGATAGTAACATGAATTAACATCCATTTCACGGCGGGGCTGCCGAGACTGGACAGGCCAGAGGGGAGTGTGTCACTCTGCCAGTAGAGAAGTGGAGGGGACACTGGCCCCGGGGACGTCCCGTAATTGTGCTGCTCTGAAGTGCAGGTGGGTGTGCAAATTACCAAATGCGCCGTGTAAACCCATCCGCCACAGTTCTGCCATTTCCAAATTCGCCACAAGAGTGACTGCGGTATTTTGGGTGTGGGTTGTAATTTGGCGGTGATGTGAATGGAAGGGAGAGTTAGTTGTTCGACAGAGCATATTATAATCTCCCCTAAAACATTGCATCAGTTGTGCCTCAGTAGTTCCACCAGCTGGGAGAATTTTTCTTAAAACAATCACATATAATGGAGCCTATATTCATTTTGCTGTACTGCATGGAAATATATTTTGGTTGAAACATCTTGCAGTTGGTTTGATTGGCTAGATCCAACAGAATCTTTCAATGTCAGAATAACATTTTATGCATAGAAGAGAGAGATTCCTAGATTTCAAGGTGAAATCAATCAGATTTATTTTGTGATTAAAATTTTTGGATTTAAGATTATTTTAGTAATCTTTAAAAAAATGAATATTGAGTAAGAGACTCAATATTTTCTACAGCACACTGATACTCTCTGTATTAGTGTTAATGTTTGTAGAGGGTGGTCAAGATATAAGTCAGTTCTTACCCAGAATTCTATTTGTCCTCAAGAGCAAGATTTGCGTTAAATCTTTAAAAATATCTCACTGGGGTGCTGTGTGGTGTGACAATAACCGTACGCCCTCACCCCATTCTTTTAGCTTATTCTAACTCATTACCCACACTCACTTGCTCTTCAGCACTTTTAACCATTCGCCCCCACCACCATCCATGATACATTGCCTTTATATAGGAGGGTGTCAAAGCAGCTGCTATATGAAGGATTGCAGAGCGTCAAGTAGTGCCGAAGGGCCAGCAAAAATACCAGCTGACTGCAGCCAGGGTTCCAGCAGCACACTGATTGCCACCACTGGGGGTGCCTCTCTGGGCAGACCAGGTGGGGGGGGGAGGGGTATGTGCAGCTGGCCACTGTAAAGAAAAATGACCCCCTGTCTTTCCAACATCACCGTGGGAAAGAGGTAAAGGAAAGAAAAGAAAGAAAGGGACAGGAGGGCCTGAGTCTGCCTGCTTTTGACCCAGCTCAGTCTCAGCTGTCATGTTGTGTAAGTGAGTTTCAGAGGAGGGCTGGGGGTGGGTTGGTGTGGAAGGCCATTATAGCCCAGTGGTGGGAGCAGGACACTGGGACACACGAGCTGGCACAAGCAGGCACACAGAACACAACAGCCTTAAGGATTGGGCCAATTCTTAGCCTTAAAATATATATTATTACATCTTGAAATAAATATTACATATGACATGTCATACATAGAAAGTTTAGAAAGCTGCATAATGCATCAATAGCTAAACCAGTCAGCTGACTTGATATAGCTTGAGGTAGCTGTTTGTATGTGTATATCTCCATTTGATTTGTTATTTTAACAATGCAATGGTCAACTGTAATTATTTAAAATGACATTTACAGGCAAAAGTCAGTATCTAGTGTGACTCTCTTGGCACTCAGCACATCTTGAACTCTTTTGGGGAGACTGTCCTGAACCTTTCTGAAGTATCTTCTGGTATATTATACCAGGCTTTAGGAGACTTTAAGAGAGCACGTTTCCTGCAATTGCTCAAGTGTAAGTGGAGGTCACACTACATACTTGCCACGGTAGCTTATAGAAGCTGTTTTTTCAGATTTGATTTCTGTTTTTTAATACTTCGTGCACATGGTTGTATTCTAAGTGACTGAAAAATAATGAGACATAACTGCATATGGTCATTATAACATTACTAAAATCTAATGGTGGCCTAAAACTTATATACACGTGTGTGATTTGCACATATGTATGTACATGCACAAACATACACCTCTCTATAGATAGTTTGAGTCATTATTCTGTGGTAGAAGTGCATTAAAGATTCATTCCTTCAGTTCAAGCTCAAAGCAGAGTTCTAACCCCAGCAATAGCTGCTGTATTATGGAGATATATACATATAAATGCAGCACAGGAGGTCGGGAGTTCGAATTCTGACTAGGGTGCCTTCAGTATGTTCCCTTAGGAAGGACCTTTCCACTACCTGCCTACATCATTAACAATGAGAGTTAAATACAAGATAGTCACATCGGCTCGGACATGACCTGGGTCAACAAGGTCTGTCTCAGATGCTTGGAGACCAGGGCAATCTGATGATAAGTGGTCTACTGAAACAAATACAACACACTCATGGAGAGGAATGGAGAATAGAGGACTGTTGGAATGCTATTACACAAGCAACCACAGTGTGAAAGGGCATATGCAGAGGTTGTGGGAACTATGGATGCTTCAATACCCAACATTTAAATTAACACCAAAATAACTAGTAGCTCAATGTTCCAACATCTGCAGCTGATATACACCACAGTGGTACTTGAGATACTTGGCTAGAAGATGAGTATCCTCCATGGAGAATGAGGTTGGAGGTCAAGTTAAGGGTATCATGGACAGAAGCCAGCCAGTTATCAGAACTGTAGGTGTGATGGATGTACTTGAGAAGTACAACAAGTAGTTGACTGCCAAGTAAAGATTAATAGCTCAGATTGCCCACCTGAAGATAAGTAGAAGCCAAGAGAATAAACAGGATGTTCTCCCACAAGCCATGCAAAGTGTATTCTCAGTACTCTGAGAACAGACCCACCAAAGCTGGAGACTAAACAATACTGAAAAGGCAAATAGGAGAAGGAGCCATCACATGACACCAATGCTCAGTGGTTACTGAACCTAAGAGCAAACCTCCATCAACCTTTTGGGTCAGGATCTATTAACCATCACACTAGCTGATGTTCAAGAAAGGGTCCCAAAGATGAAGTACTGTACAGATCCAGGAACTGACATGATCCACACCTTTTGGCAGAAGATATTAAAATCACTCCATGAGTGGCTGGTAAATGACCCAGCTACTAATGGATGAAACCCACCCTTGAATGGTTAACTGCAGTTCCATCCAACTACACATGGATCCTGGAATGTATGAGGTTGTATAACACCAGCAGGACTCTGAGAGCCTTCATCAAAACTCTATAGAAGGGCTATAGAAGACAACACTAATTGAGCATCTAGACAACCGCTAGTAAGCATTAGAGCCACGATCCAGGAGGAAACAACCAAGATCCAGGAGTATACCAGAAAGATGGTCCCAAGTAGTTATTGAATACCTCAGACAACGAAGAATGGGAAGGTGGAGGATCAGGAACCATCATGGAAGAATAAACTCCTGCACGGCATGTACCACTGGCAAATAGTGCAAGTTCATGATATGGAAAAATCCTGCCAATGGCTGGAAAAGGCTGGATTAAAATCATGGCAGCGCAGGAACAAGCTCTGCATACAAGATCAATAGAGGCTGAGATCTACCACACCGGGAAGGATCCAGCGTATAGCAGTGGGATGCGAGATGCAAGCAGTGCATACATAGAATGCTATAACCAAGGGACTGGCATAGTCTACAAAAAGACTCCCAAGGTCACAGTGGGTGAGATGGTGGAGCCAAGACCCTGTGGGACTTCCAGATACAGACTGAGAAAATGGTAATGACTAACCAACCTGAAGTAGTAAACAGCAGAAGAGACCCATAGTAATAGATGGACCAATCCCAAGTGATAATAACATCAGGAAGAAGGAACACAAAACGCGTGAGCAGCACCAAGGGCTGAAAAGATCTAGAAAAGATGTGGAAGGTGAAGGCATCAGTGGTTCCCATGGTAATCAGAGCACTATGAGCTTTCCCAAACTGGGAGAGTGGCTTGAGCAGATCCCAGGAACAGCATCCAGAACAATGCAGTCCTGGTAACAGCTAAAATACTACATGGTGATTAACTGTGGTATAGAGATATTCAGAATTGTGCATAAATTACACAAAGTTTCCAGAGAAAAAAGAACTTTTCAGACAGAGATTCTTGTGCAAGCTGTTGTGCAAGCGTTTCTGTTTTTGTAGAAGGAGAAACCAGTTTATATGAGAAAAAGTTGATGTTCCATGTTCCTCCATGGAAATTTGAAATAAATTCTTGATAATTTCATATTGTTCTGGACATACTATTTTCTTGTTCAGTTATTTTTAATCCTTTCTCTATGCTTATTGAATTTTTTAAAAAACGGAGTTGTCATCCTAATCACCTCAAGAACCTCAGTTTTTATAACTTTTCTCTATTCTTATTTCAACTAATTAACCACTTTATTAGAAAAAGCTGTCTACTTCCACTCACTGGTCTTAAAAGTACAGTTTAATGAACATGTCAGACACACTTAACATCTGCAGGTATGGACATATTAAAAGCCCCTCTTCCTTGTTCATGATCAGTAGCCTTGCTGGGGTTTTTGCACATAGTTTCCTCTCTATCTCATCTGTTCTGTAATCAAGAACTGAAAACTATTGAGATGCTGTTTAATTTTAAATTTTTTAGAACATTTTTTTAAACAAGTTACTGCTTTATTTAGATCTCTATTTGAAATTTCTTAAATCAGTTGTTTTCATTTTAGTATTTTCCATGTAAATGTGGAGCACTTTGAACTGCGACTGTGTATGAAACATACTCTATAAATAAACTTGCAGTGCCTAGAGGATGGCTAACAAACTCTGCATGGCTATATATGGTTAGTGTTTCAAATAAAATAAGTACAGCTTATTTTGGAAAGGCAAACCTGTTGTATGTCACACTTGAAGAGATATTTTGTTACATTGAAAAGAGTATGTCAGAGACCGTGAAAATGTGCAACACAACCAAAGGAACCACAAAAAGCCATATAAAACAAACAAACCAGCAATAAAACAAAATATGAATGCATGCTATGGCTGCCTGGACCAGAGCTCATCAGTGTCAGTCAACCAGCGGGTCTATCAAGGGAGCTGCATTAGATACGTCACAGACAGCAGCTCAGCTGTGAAATTGGAATACCACACTGACCAGAGATCTGCCATCGCCCTCTTGTGCATTTAATCATCCATCTATCAAGAGCAGGAGAAACATGGCTCTTCACCAGTTTGGGACCGAATCGGCAACATTTCAGGCAAAGAATCCAGCACTACCATCAGCCAACTATTGAGGTTTTGTATGAAGCTCTAACATATTGTTTGTACCATATATGCTTGCTGAGAACAGCTGGAGGCTGAGGGCAACACTGTGTTGGTTGATAGAAAGTTGATAGAAAGTTTGCTACCACACAATTACAAATGTGTTCAGGTGAACATTGTGCTTAATGCTGTATTTGTTATATTTGCAGTACATACAGTACATGGAGATAACTTTTAAATAATATATTCTAATGCTTTTATCATGGGTACATGCTTAGCATTAAATAATTAAATAAAGGTTTGTCACGCTTAACTGTGCAGTTTTTTCTCTGATGCAGACAGCAGTGGAAGCACATATAATCTGAAGCACATATACAGTAATCTTTTGATGTATTAAATACCTTTTTTGAGTATCTTCAGTATTTCATTACATTTTTTAGTAAAAATCTTCATCTAATACATTTTAAAAGAAAACTATCTTAGTTTTGACCCCATTTATGCAACATCCTGAGTGAAATAAAGACTAAAATATTCAGGTGAATATTGAAGCCCATCAATCAGGGCACAGCACTGATTTTGATTGGCTGATCCCCTTTCATTGATTACACTAATAACGAAGTAATTATCTTTATGAGATCAGTGCATTATATAAGTGAAAACCAGGAAGAATGTTAGAAAAAGATGACAATCCTTAGCTCACCACAGCACCAATCTCCATATCTGAATGGAATTATGCATTCATGATAAAATGTCTGTTGTTAACTGATGACTGATTTACCAGATTTACCAGTATGAAAATCAACATAAATATTGTAACTCAAGCAATGAAAATTATGGCACTTTTTTGGACAGGATTTGTGAATTTTGTCCACTTCTGGATGTAGAGGTGCAACGGCATTGGCAGTTGTGGTCCACAGTGTCAAGAAAACACCATGAGAATTCAGACAATGTACAAACTCAATCCAATAGCTGTGCTGCTTAGTTATTAACTACATGACTCAATAAAATTAATATTTTAGTCCTTCATTACCAACTCCAATGCATGAATCAGCACACTATTCAAAATTCAACAAATCTCCCGTTTTAAATCCCCCAGGCACAGTGAAACCAGGTTTTCAATTTTAGGACCACTGTATGAAAACATTAGCTAGGCCTATTCAACACTATCAGCCACTTTAAAGCCTCAACCCAACCCACACCTTATCAGAGTATTACCATTTGATCCCTTGAGTAATGTTTCCACAGTATTACACCACCTAAAGCTGGGCTTAATGGCTTGACCGGTGGCGGGAATTTTCCTGACATGTCTTTTTTGTGCATGCAGATAGGATGGGAGTGTGACCTCTCCAAACAGCCGAGAGACAAAGTTTGATTAATAATATATCTGACAGGGTTAGAGATAGGAAAGCAGGAAATTAAGCACACTAATGCCATGAAGGGAGAATAGGATGATCAAGGCTTAATTAAAGACTGTGCAGTGCACAGGCCATGTATTCTGGCGATAGATGTGCTTCCTAGCTGACAACAGTGATGAGACAGGGGATTATGAGGGCAGGCGGACTGAGCCAGAACCGTACCCCCCTTGCACTCCCTGTGCCCTCTATTGTGAAGGGCTTCTTTAGTAGAATGATAATTACTTCTGCCCTTTTTTGGTGGAATATCATAACTGTCTTCCATTGGTCAGCATACCGATAACTGTAAAATTGTGTAAATGGGGACTGTAAAATCAACTGTGTCGATTTCTGCCATCTGTTGGGGCATGATAGCATGTCTGGGGTATGTAGCTATGTTACATGAGGTAAAGGAGGTACTGACCTCACTGGAGCAGTTGATTAAGCTGTTTCAGTTTAACCGGTTGAATATGCGATATATTAAAGTGTGAAGGTTAAATCTGCTAGCTAGATGGGGACAGGAGCTTGTGAAGTTAAACAAAATCTGTGACTGTGGTGTTCTCTATATAAACTTCAGTATCCTTTATCATAAACAATATAAACAATGTGCATTATATTTAGAAGAGTAGAAGATTACATCCAATCTCTGCCATTTTCCTCCAACTCTGCTGTGGATCTCAAGAGATCTGTGACGAGAAATGACCTATCCCCTCCATTCATCTTCACCGAACTATTTACTCTTGCTTTAATAGCTCAGAGTGTCGAGGTCAGTCCATAAATAAATGCAAGTTTGTTACTTTTATCCTTTTACATGCATTCTCCAGAGAAAAACGTAGTCCTTGTGCTTGGAGGCTATTTATTTCCATAGATATGGAGAATCTGTGCTCTGAAGATTAAGCATATGCTGGTACTTTAAACTTCTCCAGTCCAGTAGTACATTATACGCTGTGTGCCTTCGTGAAGTGAACCTCTACTACTGGAGTAAACTCATGCAAGTGAGCACAATCTCCTATGAATGCTCATTGAAATCTCATTTGAATGCTTCACAGGTTCTGCCACCCTCTTTCTCCTGAATGGTTATTCTTCATTGCTGCTTTCTCATAACAGACTCCTTTCTGTAGCAGTCAAAGTCACTTTCTTTTTTCTCTTTTTTTATTCCTTTCTTCTGTACGAAGTTCCAGAGTACAAAGGGCAAAATAATCAGTGCATGGAGAAATATTACCCCCTTATGCAAGAGAAGAGTGGAAAAAATAAACATCAAAAGAGAGATAATCAGAAAATATTAAGACGGTTGAAAGTGACATGCATTATAATTCTCAAATACAACTAATCTAATCTAATCAAAGCTAACAGTGTTCATTAAATTTTTATGACTTGCAACATGAGCACACACTCTTTTATTCTGTCTCTCTCTTTCTCTCCGTCTCTCTCCCTCTCTCCCTCCCACAGCTCATGGATGTGAGCTTGATAAATGGAGCTAATTGTTTTAGTGGCAGGCAGCTCTGATGTCACTGCTCTAATCAGACTGAAAGGGAAAGGCCTTAGGGAGGTCATTACCCTTCCTATTGTGTGTGAGGACAGGGGGACGCGGCGTGGAGGCCGTTTTCTCCTTCGGGATGCAGACCACACTCTGACACTGTCCCCAAGCCCATGGAGAGCAGCAGGTACAGCACGCAGACCACAGGTGTCCCCTTCATCTCAGCTCTTCTATGGACCACATTAACTCCTAAAGAGGAAAAACACCCTGGGCATCTTCTACTAAGCAGTTCCAGCATGAATCATGGGGAGATCTTTACCTTCTGTCATGTCACGACTATTCACAGCAGAGGATGGTGTTGCATATAGGGATTTTATTACCAATATTTATCAAGGTTAAACTTATCTAAGGCTCACTGACTGAGACAGACACATGATTGAATTTGTCACCTAACTGAACTATAACTTTGTATTTTTAATTGCTTCTCTTAATATATGTCTTTGTGATCTTGGCAGATTGACTGAAGAAAGTGGCTGATTGAGGTTTAATGCCTGTATAGAGAATTGTTACTGCATGTGCTGATGAATCACAGCAGGGAGGAGCATTGAGAGAGAGCAAATGTGGATGCCAAACTACATAAAAGTGCAACCTAGTGAGCTTTACTGAGAACATACAATAGGCTTTATCTACACTGAAGCTATGCCAACAAACTCATTAACATTATAACCCACCATCATGTTTTGTTGTCAAGTCAACATTTTGCCTGTTGATGTTAAATGAACACATCGGTGAACCATATGGTTTTCACACCATAGTCAGTGCTGACGTTTATATTTATGAATTTACCAGACACTCTTATCCAGAGCAACATACCATTTCAGTCATGTTACAGAGGGAGACGAACAGTGTTAGGAGTCTTGTCCATGGAGTCTTATTAGTACAGCATGGTGCACTTGCCTGCATGGAGATTAAACTCCAGGCCCCTACAGGAACTGGAGCATTGTTACCCATTACACAATACCAGCCGTGATGCTGACTGATTGGTGATACTAAAAATTCAGTTACTTGAAAAACAAGATGTAAAACAGCTTCTACTTTTTGATTAGATAAGTGAATGCAGGCAGGGTAAAACTAGGGTAGGCTTTTTAAATTGTGTCCAGGAAATTAAGAATCTTATTTAGGTAACTATGCCAATACTGACGCTATTAACAGAAGCCTAGTAAAAGTGAATTACATTTAAAGGGCAGAGATGATCATGAGAGGAAACAGGCTGATTTTTGTAAAATAACAGTATGATAAGAAATGCAGGCATTGATTTGTTTTGCTCATTCTTTCTCCTTTTCTCTCTTCCTCTGTTTCTCCCTCTCTCTATCTCACACACACACACACACACACACACACACACACACACACACACACACACACACACACACACATATATACTCTAGATTTGAAGTAGCATGTAAATAGAGAAGTAGGCCTAATTATGAACTTTGGTGCAGTACAAGAATCCCACCTGAAACCTGAACCCCACTCTGCTAAGAAAACAAGCATTAGAAGACCAACTGTTTTTGCTGGACCGCCCATCCTCATCCCCTATTGCCCAATCATATGAGTGATTACAGACATAGCTCATCAGTTTCACAATGCTGGCTGCTAAGATAGGGGTTATTGAGTTGGATGGTAATCAGTTGCTTCACGCTCCATTCATGCTCACTCATCACATTCACATCAGGCTTATTGCCTCCTGCTTCACGCATCAGAGTACCCCCAGGGACAAGAGGGTGGAAAGCGAAAGAAGAGTGGAGGAGAGAGAGAGAGACACCCAAAGAAGACAGAGTGGGGGAGAGACAGAGAGGCCCAAAGAAGACACCCAAAGAAGACAGAGTGGGGGAGATAGAGAGACACCCAAAGAATACAGAGTGGGGGAAAGAGAGAGATCCCCCAAGAAGACAGAGTTGGGGAGAGAGAGAGAGACACTCAAAGAAGACAGAGTGGGGGAGATAGAGAGACACCCAAAGAAGACAGAGTAGGCGAGATAGAGAGACACCCAAAGAAGACAGAATGGGGGAAAGAGAGAGACCCCCCAAGAAGACATAGTGGGGGAGAGAGAGAGAGACACTCAAAGAAGACAGAGTGGGGGAGATAGAGAGACACCCAAAGAAGACAGAGTGGGGGAGATAGAGAGACACCCAAAGAAGACAGAGTGGGGGAGAGAGAGAGAGACACTCAAAGAAGACAGAGTGGGGGAGAGTGAGACACCAAAAGACCAGCCGGCCAACACTGTGGTTTGAAACCAAAAAACGTTTTCCAAAATATAAAATAGTTGAACAAAATATTAAATCTGTGAGCATTAAAACACACACATTTACATAGTCTGACCATGATACGTGGAGTTAGGCACAAAAAATAGGATGATTCTAAATTCAATTGAGTCATTTTTGCATTAGCATTTTAAATGCTTCCATTATTTTGGTTCCAGGGTTAATTATTGATGGCTCCTCAGTGTAGCCGCCTGATGGATGGATTGCTGTGCTATGCATATCTGGGGTTGGCAATATTGATCAGCGGGAGTAATGTGGTCCCCTCAGCAGGCCCCCAGGAGACAAAGTGTGTTTCTGTAATTATACATTTACACCAACTAATATCCCTCAAGGTGCTGACAGACACACTTTCTGTTTCCTCTCCGACTCAACCTATGGTTTTCCCCTCACATTTTGTACTACTGCTGCTGACAACAACTCAAGGGGATGTAATTAAACGCCTCTGATACTGCATGGCAAAGCCTGAAACACAAAATCACTTCTACCCCTGTTTAATGAGGTCAAAACAGCCCATATCAAGAGAGCACCAAGGGTGCTGCGGTCCAAATGAATTCTGCCTTTCTTTTGCCCTCAGACTGGGCAAAAGAAACTCATATCTACAGCTCCTGCTTTCTAAAAGAGAACAAAAGACTGGTAGTTTGGGTTGGAGACCTATGATGCAGTGGCTTTGGAAAGTTGTGTTTTAGATCTGTGGTGCAGTGGCTAAGTGTTGAGAAGTAATCGCTATTGACATAACTGTAAGAGTTGAAGCTTAACAGAACCTCTTCAGGGGCCTGTGGGCCCTCCTTCCTTTGTTTCACCCAAATCCATATCTGCAAGGCAGAGTGGGCATCCGTAGGCTCACCGATAGAAGAAGAATGGCAAAGACAAATTTGCAACTAAGACATTGCTTTGCTTCAGTCATGGCTTTTGCAGAGAGCCTGGGGTCCTGAAGGACTTGGGAGGTATGCGAAGCGTAGCGCAAACAGATTGCAGAGGAATCCAAGCAAGAACAGATGAAATCACAGTGGATTATTCCAAAAAGCCACTGCGATCAATACACCGCAGCCTAGAGAGAGTGAGATGAGAGCACAACGCAGTCTCCCAGTCTCTCTGACAGATATCTAAATTAGCTTCCTGTTTTCATGAGTCCTCACTATGTCTTTGACATGTTTGCATTTATTTGTCTCACTCCATCTATCTGTTATTACATTTTGTTGGTTCATCTAGCTGTTGGGGCTCTCCATGCATTTTCGAGCTGCACTTGGCCAAAGCCTATGTGGTAGGCACAATCACAGCATCCACAGGGTTTACTTTTGATTGTGAATTAACTTCCTTAGTTTATCATGTGCTTTTAAACAGTGTTCACACCATTTATCCAAACTACTTCTTCCCTTTCTTTCACTCTAGGAGTAGAGGACTGCGTGTAGAGCAATTGAGTTTTACAACTGACAAATATGTTCAACAGATGGAGCTCATTTTCTTCTGAGCCATAAAGCGTGCAAGCTGACAGACAGATTTCTGCTTGACTGCGTTCGACACCTGCTCACACCTGTGTGGTTCATACTAGTGCTGAGACACCACACAGAGGTGTTTGACCTTTAACCCAGATAACAGAATGTCAGTACTAATTACAGATGGAGGGTCAAAATAGTGTTAAAGTTAGACTGGCGAACATCACAACAGATATCATAGGCACCTGCTTTTTACAGATAAATGGGAAGATGAAGGCTCATGTTAAGGAACCTTTAGGACACACACAAACACAAAAACACACACACCCTGTATAAGCAATGTAATGTAAATTGATTAGTAAAAGTCCACACAAATCCATATGGCATGCTTATCTGTGTGCTTTCTTCATGAATATGAAACACACTTACAATGACCTTTCTTCACATGTTTTCTCTCTCTCTCTCAACACAAATGTCTGATGAATAGATCCATTAATACTCTACAACAGGCATAGATGGGTTTTAAATGCAAGATGGAAATGGAAGATCCTTATATCTGGCAAGGGTAATGTGAGTGTGGAAGGTCATCGTTTAGTCATGCAACTAGTAGGGTGTACCTGTTTCTACTATAGAAAAAAAAAGTTATATTAATATATTGTGCACTTGCAGTTAATGGGACTGGAAGTATCCACAACATTATAAATCTAAATAGGTGAACCCAAACATCGGAAGTTGTTCAGCCTCCTTCATTACTCAACCTTGGACCTTATAAATTTTACTAATGTTGCCGTGTGTGATTAATATTCGTGTGTGTGATTAATATTTGTTTGTATTTCATTTTCACTCAGGTTCAAAGTTAACACAAGCTGATCAACATTTCATGTTGTGATGAATATTCATAATTGCGCATCATGAAAGAAACTGGGTAGTTATTTTTTTTTTCCCTCCCAGATTGATACTGATGAAGAGTAAACATTTGGTGGGAGGCAGTCTCACTAGAGCAGTCTCACTAGAGCAGTCTCACTAGAGCAGGCTTCCAGTGTTGCTTGATACACTCCTCTGCTAGACAAGTGAATGGAGCTGGAAGGTGTTATTGTTGAGGTTAATTTTCATCTGAAAGACAGAGAGCTGCCATTCCACTGCTTCAGATCACAGCGCAGTCAACACACCACCTGCTTTCATTCGGAGATGCTGCCACTGCTGTTTTCAGTCATGCTCATGCTTTCCTTTTTCCCCATCAGTCTCCCTGGTGTCCCGTGTCGTGAAGTGGAGCATGATATGCACTGGTTTTGAAATTTACATTAGAAAATACAAGTTCTATGTTGCAACAGAAAGACCTTGGAAACCTACTGTGCCATCCAATAAACGTCTATTTCAGTTAGCACTCTTCATTTGACTGTGGATATCTGGCTTTTGTCACAGAACTATTAATCTCTAAATAATAATCTCTAATCTCTAGGAGATTGATTATCTCACTGGTCAGTCACCATACATTTAACTAATGTTGCAATAAAATTGACACTAGAAGCACTTTGCAAGATGAGCTACATTCAAAATCTGACCCCAGTAGAATTCTTTTACTTTCAGCATGCTGGCCAAGGTTAGGAACCAAGATGTTTTTTTTAGGTTTACCTCCATGTTTTTTTCTACATGGTTTACAGCATAAATATAGATTCAGGGCTGAGCAGATCACTGAGAAGATTGATGAACTCCTGGGAGACTACTGTTGTTGCTAAGATACATTTGCTATTCATGTCTTGTGCTCCAGGCAAAATAAAAGTCCATGAGTTTTACAGCATGTTCAAAAACAGAAAGCCTAATCTAAATGCAGACCCAAATATTCAACATTACCTCGCCTAGGAGGAAATGCTCAACACACTAATTTATTTCTTGTATATCAAAACTCTGGTCTTACACAAAAAGAAAAGATGCTATTCAGACACATTGAGATGATGCAGTTGAAACAGAGCCATATTTCAGCATCGCAAAGGAAAACATGTTACTCATCAGGGAACAGAATGTGGCAAAAGTGCTAATTGGCTACGTGCACAAATCCCTTAGTGAAGGGATGCTAATATGTAATACAAGTAATACATGCTAAGAGTATACTAGTACAGCACGAGTAATATGTGTTAAGAGTATACTAGTACAATACGAGCAATACATGCTAAGAGTATAGTAGTACAGAATGAGTAATACATGCTAAGAGTATACTAGTACAGCACGAGTAATATGTGTTAAGAGTATACTAGTCTATTGGTGCTATGTGCAAGATATATAATGGTAGTCTAGCAATGCAAATGTGTCCTAGCAGTGTTCTAGTTTAGAGGTACTATAAGCAAGATATATAGAAGTCCGTGGTGCTAATATGAGTAGTTCAGTAGTGTTAATGCAGGTGGGATAGATGGTCGTCAGGTCTGAATGAGGATAACTCAGTACTATAGATTCACTGTCCTCAGATAAATGTTTCATAAGCAAAAAACCTGAACATTGCATAAGACCCGCAAGTCTTATATCGCAACTTAGCAACTATAATGACATGACACACTATGGTAAAATTTAATTAACAAACCACTTTAACTTCTTATATATTTTAATATATTTTTAAAGAATGATCCAGGAAAATGTGTTAATAAATAAATGGTTGAAAATTAGATATCATATACAGAATACAGTTGAAAGAACTTGATTTTTGGCATTATCATAAAAAATTCACTAAAGCTTCTCTAACCTACTGCCAGTACTACTTATATAAAAGAATTTGCCTGCAGCCTATAAGAAATCATTATGTTACAACAGGCAAGAAACGGCCTCACTGCACATTCCCCGGTTAATTAAAGATGAAAAATATTATCACACAGAAAAAAAAAGAAATTTAGTTGCAACAAAGTGAAAAGGGTAAGAGTGAAAGACAGCAAAGAGTCATCTTAAATGGATTAAGGAAGATTTTAGCCTCATGGCCCTGAACCAGGATTCCTCTCATGGTGTGTTTTACAAGGCTGGAGAGGGCGGATCACTATACACCAGTCCCTACTAATCCCATAAAACCAGGACTACAGCCTTATGTGCTATTGTTCACCTACTTTCTGCAACCATCATTAAAAGCCTTTAATCACATTAGGAACTGAATTCATGTATGGGTTAAGTGTGTGTTTAATGAGAAAATAATGGACTCAATGGTTGTAAGCTCCATGCCATGGTCTTAGTGCCATGTTAATACTCTAAATTAATATACTGACTTCTGTAATGTGTATATTTATAATGTATGTAATTAGACCTCTGTTTTCTACTGAGCATTTGTAATTGCATGCCTTATATTAGGGTCAGTGTGTCACGGTGGCCACCCTGGCCTCCTCCCCTGTCTCGTGTCTGTGTGGGGGTGTGCGCTGTCGTGGCGTTAGCGTGGTGTGTATGCCTGTGTGTACGTCTGGCTGTGTCTTGGGTGTGGTGTGTGATTGGTCTCGTTGTCGTTATAAGTTTCACCTGTGTCTTGTTAGGGTGAGTGTATTAAAGCGTGTATGTGTCACTGAGTCTTTGTTGCGTGTCGGAGCGTCCACGGCGTAGCGTTGATGCGAGTTTGTCCGTTTATATCGCTGCTTAACACTGTCGAAACCGAAACTAAATAAACGTCTTTCTTCCGTGCTCCCTTGCGGGTGTCCCGCGACACAGTGGGAATCATGTTTACAACAGTCAGCCTAGCCTGTTTTACTCAGATGGTCACAGGACAAAAAATAATTACAATTTGTAATTTAAGAAAGACATCTTTGATAGCAATTTATCTTTTTTTCTAATTAGGTTTATTCAGTTTTATGTATCACTAAACACTAATTGCCATTAAGTAGATTAAGAGAATTCCATGCCCCCTACTCTGCAGCCTGAAAATGAGAGTGACGAGAAAAGATGAAGCAACTTTAAGAGGAGGATGGAAACCCTTCCTCTTCTGGGTGATGATGGATAACGAAACAGTAGGCAAAGAAATGTGGAAGAATTTCATAGTCATGGTTGAAATAATGGCCTTTGGGGGAAAGATCTGTGAGATGCGTTAGTAAGCTAGTCAGCAGCATTAAACAGGAGTGGTGGATATGCTTTTGTTTACATTGCAGTGTGTACAGAGGTATGAGCCTATGGCAGGATAGGAGCTCACAAAACAGGTTGGGAGTTCTTTGGGGAAGTTGTGGTGGGATGTGAAATTTAAAGTGGTAAGTAGAGCAGAAATCCTTAGAGGAGGCTGAAAATCAGCACAGCAGGAGAGTAACAACGCATGCAAATGCGCTCCTGAGTGAAGAAGCAAGCCAGGTCCAGGAAGCAAAGCTAACAGACAGAATGTGTCATCACAGCCTGCTTTGAGAGCGAATGTCACCCCAGTATTTTACTGCAGTTGCAGATGAAGGGGGAAAAAAGAGTGTGAAGCCTGACGCCATGAACTCTTGAGCTTCCTTTCGACACAGAATCTCTGTATGGCAGACTTCATTTTTTACACACATGGAGTTGACATAGTCCTCACCTTACCTCAGGCATGTCTAACCTTTCGTGGATGAAAATGGACTGCAGAGAATGTGCAGCAACTCCTACAGAGAAGTAATTTACATGTAATCTCATTGGTGAGCTGTATATATGTTACATGTTTTGAGTACATATTCTACATGTAATGATGCGTACATACATTACATATTCTGAGTACGTTAAAATCTACTTAAAATACTGTCCACCTCAGTCATGTGGCTCTTTTCTCATCTATATTTTACTCATTTTCTGTTTTGCTAATGCAAGCTGTCTGCTAATTTCCATAAGACCACAGGAGACCTCCCAGCCAGAGTTTGATGAATGGAGCTAAAGTTTGTCACCTTATATCATAAATCCTTATAAATATGCCCTCTTTGATCACTGCTCCACTGGACAGGGGTGGATAAGGCCATCTATAGTACAGGAAGTCAACCAGACTATATCTATAAATAACCTGCATCAATTACCAGATGAGGCTGAAACTTTCTTTTTTTAACTGATGCAAAGTCATTTCTACTTAAGGAAATCATAGACAAAGTATTAAAATAAATACTACAAACCTCCTTTTGTAACAGGGAAAGCCACATGGTAAATGATTGGTGATCCAGTGATCTAAGTCCACCTATATTTTTGACATAAGTATTTTTTATTAACACACGTTATTTGACAAGTATAAAGGGTGCTATGGAGTTATGTTTTCCAAACATGTGTCACTGTAGAACTAGAGTAGTTATATTAGTTTATTCACTCAGCTGTAAGAACAAACTTTGCAGCCCTAACACCCTCGTTACAGTTTCTCATACTTATCTATTTCTCATGAGCTCTTAAGATAAACAGTCTTTATCACTAAGTCTTTAAGACAGTCTTTATCACTAAGTCTTTAAGACAGTCTTTATCACTAAGTAAACATATGAGGAATTCTTGTCTTCAAAAGTAAATCCCTTTAGATTAACAAATGAACATTGCAATAATTAAATGTAATTTAACAAAGAGCTTGTTTAATGCCAAGTTGAATCCTGGATTTTAAATATACATTTTTGTAACTGTTTTTTGCAGTTTTGGTCAATGTTTTTGGCCCAGTACAGTGAACAGTTGTCATGCACTACAGTTATCATATGTTGTTTTCTACACACTTATACACTGGCTGTTTCAACTAGATCTTATAACATTACATTATCACCTGGTGGCAATGACACATATGCAGTAAGTTAACAGCAAGGGTACTTCTTATGATTAATGCAATCAGTGTAGAATCACAGTAGGTGAAAAACGCATTCAAAATGATAGAAATAGTTTAAACTACATCCACCAGCCCACTCATGAGCAATGTCAAGTGAAATCACAGCCCACAGATGCAAGCTAATGATTGCAATATAGTTAGATGGTGGTGCTCACCAGGAGCTGCGTGGGAAGACAGAACTTGTGGGCTCTAACACAACTCATGTGCAGTAAGGAGAGTAGATTACGTACATAGTTAATGTCTAATGCCATTTTAGTCAAATGACTTCTTATGAACAAGTGTTGCATTCATGGAGTGAAGCTGTGTAGTTTCCATCACGGATCTTGTTTCAGAGTCCATCAAAAATGGAGCCATGTTTTACAGTCATTCCCTTGCGCACAACCTTTTAGAGTCATGAATTCTTTAGTATAATACTTTATATGCATGGTTGCTGGGCATAAAACCCTCAATTAGTTTTGAGTAACTATCAGCTTAAATTACTTATGCACTCAAGAGGTGATAAACATTACTCACTCCCCCTCCTTTCCATTTGCTTGGCCACTGTAGCATTAGTGTTATTCCGCCCCTACATATTACACTGGAAAGAAGGCGATTAATTGCTGGGGTGAGATCAATTGTTGGATTGTTATTTTATCTGCTGGCTTGATTGTGCTGATGAGGAGAGTGGAGGGAAGCTGGAGCTCTGCAAGACACAGGATGACTCTGCAGGCTACAACGAGTTGTATCTTCCCCATTAATCAATGCCTTCCACACAATTTGCCGTCTGTGAATTGGGGCTGACCCATCTCGGGGGTCACTGGCCAATTTTCCATGGCAGTTGGTCCGCGTCAGGCTGAAATCGCTGTGCGTGTTGAGAGTTCCTTTTGAATGATTCGTTCGCCTCTATAATGGCCAGCCCCAGTGGCACACCAGCGCTTTCACATCACTCACAAGAAGGATGCGCTAAACTTCCAACTAAATTGTCTTTTCTTAATGTGACCCACGTAAAGTGCATTTTTAGCATCACTCATATGATAGTTTTAATCATCTGTTGCATAGTGTGCAATAAACTATGATAGTGCCACATTATGTGAAAAAAATCTAATCAAAATATTATCAAATATTTGAGGCAAGATTGTATCTCTTGATTCTAGACTCTAACATCATCCATGCCCTGAGCTTCCCCTGTCAGTGTGTACACAGTTGTATACTCTGCAATTAGCACATACGTAGCATATGTGAGGTGAAAATGGACTGTTCATAAATGAGCAAAACTGTATAACATTTGCATGCACACACACACTAAGGTTGTGGTACCCTGTAAAGCTACCATTCTGGCTTCAGCACTTCTAAAGAAAGTCTTGTTCCTCCAGGGAAAGTGCAAGCACTCTCACACACATTTTAGTTATCACCATTTCACAGGCTAGCAATCACCTGTAATTGCATGTCTCAAGAGAGCACTGCGAAAAGCAAGGCCTCCCCCACTGTTCAATCGTAGGCAGCTAGCAAGAGGTGCTAACCGGCTAACAGAAGGGAATCCATTCCCTTACCAAGATCTCTCCCATTGGCTACATGCAAGCCATGATGAAACAACTGTTTCTCACTTGTTACCATGACCGTAATTAGTTTGAGTAAATAGCAGTACCAAAGTGGTAATTGTTTTATGATTATTGAATTTCATTAGGCATCTAATTGAAACATGGTGTCCTGGTGCTCGAGGGTAGCTAATTAAAAAGAGGAACCCCAAACAATCTGCTACCACTTGTGCGAGAAGAATTAACTAAATACTGTACATTGCAACACAAAGATAGATTACTTGTGAAGATAATGTAATTGTTATTGTTATATAATTGACTTATTTACATTGTCTACTCCTGCTCATTGAAATGGGCTTTATGTAAATTAAGTTGCACAATAATAATAATAATAATAATAATAATAATAATAATAAATACATTTGTGTTTACACCATTCCTTGTTATAGGGGTGGGAGACACCCCATTGATTCCCCAACACTTCCCCAAACACTGGTTCAATATGTCAAAAAGGAAAGGTCAAAACACATAAAAATCAGGTAATTTATTTCACAATATGTTAAAATATACCATTTATTGATGACAGAATTATGTGGTAAATGTTGTGGGCATCTTTTCAATGGGAAGGCTCTGCATAAGACTGTGCCAAGTGTGGTTTAACATTTCAATCTACTGTTACCTTCAGGGAGGGATGGGGTAGTTCTCAGCCCCATCCGTCTTACACAAGCTCTACAAGAAGTCCCCTTCAAAGCAGTGCCCTTGGTCCGAAAGAAGGGACACAGTTATAGAACCACCATACTTGGTCAGATGTTGGATATTCTTGCATGATAAAATGCTGGATTTGCTTGCATAAACTTTGAGAAAACATTTGTATCAACTAGCATGTCCTCTCACCCATCAGTTGCCTGCAAACTCTGAAGATGCTGAAATCAATGACCATTATTTCTAGTAGCCTTGGAGCCAAAAGAATATAACTAGTATATCAGACACCTGCTTACATTCTGAACATGAGGGTGGCTCTCCTCCTTTTCCCAGAAAAGTCTAAAAGTGCCATTGGCAGGATCAGCTTCTTGCATCACTTGCATTTCTATGCTCTCTCTTATGGAAACTACATCTACAAGGGCAGAAGAGGCCCCAGGCTGGCTACTGGTTTGATGGAAATCAGCTATTCTGGCAGCTGATGGGACAGCAATCCCTGAAGCAACATCAACCTTACACCCTAGGGCAGACACAGCCAGGCATCAGCATTATGATATGAGAGGGCATCAGCATTACAATTCTAAGTTCCTGACCAATACTTTATTTCAGACTCAAACAGGGCTAACTATGAAGCCCAGCATTGTTTCACTGCTCATAACTTGGCAGTCTACAGGTACCTGAGGTAGTTGTTATCACTGTATAGTAGACAGGCACTAACCCTTTTTGTGACAGCCCATTTCTGGGCTAACAGCTCAAGCTTTATGGACCTGTAGTTGGACATGAAACTGTAGTTGTTGGAGGTGTAGTTGGACATGAAACTGTAGTTGTTGGAGCTGTAGTTGGTTGGCTGGGTGAAGACCCCATCTAGCAAATGCAGCTGCCTTCCTCTTCCCTCCATGTTTTTGAGACAACACTGCTCAAGAACACGTTTGTAACACGTCTGTAAGTTTTAATTAAATAATGCTCTGAATAAACAATTTCCTGTCGTGGAGGGATATAGCAATGCACAGTTTAGAATGTTGTTTTTTTAATAAAAATTTGTTTTGACTGAAGTGTTTTAAAAAGCCTGTTAGGAAAGCATTTGTCTATGTAGTACTGTTGAAAATCTCAGAGATTGGAGCTATCTATCACTGTTCTAAATAAAACCTAATATTGATGCTCACTTTGGGAACATTTGCTTGAGATTGTTTCCAATCCAGTGCTGTTTCATGGAGACACATTAACTGACCAGTTGAGAATAAAGTGAGAATGTGTCTGTCAGATCTTCCATTCACTCTATGGAAGCAAAATCTGAGAAGCTGCAATAATGATAAATAAAGTTCATTTAGCTCTTACAATGTTACTTCTTACCTGGATAAACAATATTGTGGTGTTAGCCTATACATATACCCAAACTGGGAACATTCATTCATTCATTCATTATTTTTTCTTTTTCTTTCTTTCTTTAATCCAGCATTTAGATCGTCAAACAAGCTACCTCCTATTTATTATACCATTCATATGCCGTTAGGGTTAGGGTTACGGTTCAATTGCGAACAGGACCTGTTTACATGCTGTGGAGTTTAAGTCTCTCCTTTCATTCGTCTTTCAACTCTCAACTCTTCATTTGCCTCATTCATTAGTGCTCAGATAAATATAGTTCAGGAAACAAATGCAAATTCAGGCTCTGCAACATTAATACAGAAGACTAAAGTCCTATAAAAAGACACTAAAATATCTCTTTCAGTGCCTCTTCATTGAATAAAATACATACAGGGGCTACCTGAATTATTAAATATCATTCTTGGCACAGACAAAATGCCTCAACCTCCACATCAGACCTGTATGAGAGGAAGCTGAAATACAAGAATGAATCTGATTCAATGTTTACTGGACAGGCTGAACAAATTTTACTTAAAGCATATGAGATATGAATATGACAGCAAAGCCAGGAAAACCTTATCTCATCACCTCCAACAAATATCCACCAGTTATTTCTCAGACTGACACTGAATCTGATCCTGTCAGTGATCCATGCAAAATAAATAAGCAACTTGCATTCTTCACAATCTTCTTCTGATCCTACCCTTTAAGACCCCTTACTGGAGAGACCTGATGTTCCAGCTGTTGATGAGAACTGTATAGCAAAACTAGAATATCCTGTCACCCCACGTGGAATGAATCTAGCGGTCAGGTTAATTCAGAATAGGAAATCACCAGGATCCAGTAGCTTTCCCATTGACTGTTAGAGGTGCTTCTCTCAGAAACTGCCACCTTTGTTGACAGTGTATTTAATATCATAACAAAAATGTCTTTTTTATCTTAAAAGATAATTTAGTCATCTTCACCTGCAATACTCCCTGAGGTCCTCATCACACTTGATGCAAAGAAAACATTTGAGTGAGTGTAATGGGATTATTTATTTTAGATTTTAAATAAAATCATAAAACTATCCAATTTGTAATAAGAAGTGCTTATAAATTCATAGAGCATTTTTACAGTTCCCGAAAAAGTGTGGTGGTATTTCCGTATACAACTTCCGGTCATACTGCTGGGCGATCAACATCAGGTTCCTGCTGTACTGCTTGGAGACCTCATAAACTGATATCCCATTATGGCTAAATGTCATAATCATATGTTCTGGTCCTGGTTTTCCCTACCGTCCTGATTCCTGTTATTTGCTGTTTCCCTTGTCACCCCTTCACACACCTGTTTTCCACTCCGTATCACTATCTCCCCTATTTAAGGTTCCCTAGATTTGTCTTTAGTTAAGGGTTATTGATTTTTTTTTGTACAAGTCCTTGCTATAGTTTCCTGCCTGCTTGCCTCCTTGATTCTTCATTTGGTTTGTGATTAATATCCTGATGTTATGTACTGATGTTCTGAGTTTTGACATCAATCCACTTCTGCAGGTCTTTCTGTTTCTCTGTCTGGTTTATTAGTTTTATTTTGTTCCTGTTGTCTCCTCTTAGTTTTCTTCTTCTATGTCCTTTGGTTTCTCCTGTCTCTGCCTCTCACCTCCCATTAGTATGAGTATTAAAATTCATCAGTTTGTCCTAGTCTTTCCCCATGTTTTCATGCTCTACTGTCCTGGATCCTTGTCTGGTCTGTTTAGGGTTTCTTGGTGTTTTCCTGTTCTGGGTTGTGTTGGTGTCTTGGTCTGTATTCTTTGTCTTGGATAAATCTTAATAGAATTTTTCATTCAAGTTCGGTTACTGTGTGTGCACCTTGTCCCTTAACTAGTTCATTAGTTCTTCCTGTCATGTTTTGCCTGGCAGTTGTGGAATGTCCATGTGGTATTCCCATGTGTTGTCCTTTTGTTTACTCTGTATTGTATTTCCAAGTTTATTAAATCCCTTTGGTTTTCATCTCTGCCTGGGGTCCCTGAACTTCACATGTGTCCTACCCAAACAGTACACTAAACATCAACATTACATTGTTCTCACTTAACATTCACAATACTACCCTACTGTAAGAACCCAGCTCTTAAAAGTTTGCGTATTCTTACTAAAGTCAAAGGTTTCTAATCAATTGTTTGAACAGGTATTTCCAGCATAAAATCCCTTTATGAAGATGCGTCCAATGGAATGATTTTCTGATTTACTTGAGAAATTTTATTTCCATTTGAAATCCTCTGACTTTTTTTAGAAAACTATAAGTTAGACACGTTAGATATGTTTATATCCCCACAGACTGATATGGGTTCTGTCAACATTAACACCACTAATACAGGATTTTTTTTTTCTTTTCTTCATTTTATTCTTGAGTTCCAATATTAATGAACATTTTTCAATGCTTTGGAAAATTATTTAGGAATGGAATTTCTCTGCTGATATAGGAGGTGTCACGTTAGAGCCCCAGAGAGCTGTGAAAAGCCGACAGTCAATGTGCGTTTAAAGTACAAAACCGTTTATTTTCGGTTTGGTTTCACAATGAACAACACGCACCAACGTTAAGGCTATATAATGACAGCTTACATCGACAGCATGTGGGCAATACGTTGACAAAGACCGACAAACACTCAGTGACATGCACACACTTATATACACACTCACCCTAACGAGACACAGGTGAAACGAGTAACACTAACGAACATTCACGAGTAACACTGACGAACATTCACGAGACCGACAACACACTCTCGTTCAGACGACACAAGAACACACCTCCACACAGACACGCCCACACAGAAACGAGACAGGGGAGGTGGCCTGGGCGGCCACCGTGACAGGAGGGATATAATTAATGTTTTCACTATTCTTTGGTATGTGTTGGCTATAACTTGCTTCAGTTTAAAGTAGTTCACCTATGCATCTATCAAAGATGTCAGAAAGTTGTCAGGATTTTTACTGAAATAAATCCCATATGTGAACAATTTAAACAAATATCTGCCACAGTCTGCCTTCACAATCATTGGCGAAAGAATGGGTCGTTCTAAAGAGCTCAATGAATTCTACCATGGTAATGTAATAGGAGGCCACCATTGCAATTTTTTGGTGAAATTTCTTCCCTCCTAGATGCAACTGTAAGTGGCATTATTGCAATGTGAAATAATTTAGGAACTACAGCCACTCGAAATGGCAGACATCATAAAGCAAGGTCACCAAGTGCTGAGGTGCACAGAGCTAAAGGGAGCCAACACTTTCCTGACTTAATAAATGCTGAGTTTCAAACAGAGTACAAAAACTTTGCACCAGGAGCTTTATGGCATGGGCTTTCAGATTGAGCAGCTGCAGGCTTTGCATCACCAAGCATACGTAATGCTAAGTGTCTGATGCAGTGGTGTAAAGCATGCTATCACGACTCTGGAGCAGTGGATATATGTTCTGTGGAGTAACAAATGATGCTTCTCAATGTGGTGATGGATCTGATGGATGAGTGTAGATTTGGCAAATGCCGGGAGAACGTTACCTGCCTGACTGCATAACGTCAACTGTAGTTTGGTGGATAATGTCATAGGTTTGTTCTTTAGGGAATGGACCTTAGTACCAAGAAAATCTTAATGCTTCAGCATACCAAGGCATTTTGGACAATTGTATGCTTCCAATTTTGTGGGAACAGTTTAGGAAATGTCCTTTTCTGTTCCAGCATGACTGTACCCCAGTGCACAAAGCAAGGTCCATAAAGACCTTGTTAGTTTGGTATGGTGGAACTTGACTGACCTACACAAAACACTGACCTCAACCCCACAGAGGTCCTTGGGGATGAATGGAGATTGCAAGAATGGAAATTGCAAACCAGGTCCTCTCACACAAAATCAGTGACAATAAATGTGTTTCTGAATGAACGGTCAAAAATTCCCACAGACACTCTAAAATTTTGTAAAAAGAAGAGTTGAAGCTATTACAACTTCAAAGGGGGGACCAAGTTCATATTCATATCTATAGATTTATAATGGGAGGTCATAAAAGCACCTGTACATGTAATGTGTAGTTGTCACAGTAAGTCTATCCATATAGTGAATCTTTAAATCTCTAAGTTTACTGGCACATTTATTGGACCCAGCAGGCGTGGAAACACTCCGAATTTCATAGTAGCTACATGTGGAAAGGCTTGATATTTCTTCCACCTCACAATACTTTTATATTACAGTCCCATGGTACTTTTGTGTACTTTGCTTCCAGTAGACTGTATACCTGATGAGTGACTATTGTATTTCTAGTGAACTTTTCTTTTTCTTGTTTTGTTTTGTTTTTTTGCTTTTTTCATTCAACATTATCCCTGTTTTATAGTCTGATGTTGTGACACACAATATGAGTAAAAAGAGTTGGGAGCCACGTACAGGTAAACAGAATTCACAAACGTTACTGGCAGAAGTACAATGAGTGCAGGACAGTGTGGACAGACTATGGCAGGTATCATCAGAAACTGAACGGCTTAATAACACTGGGCAACAGAGAAACAAGACCTTGCAAAGGAAGAGTGCAAATGGGGGGGATGTATATATAAACAGGGAAATGGGGAAAGGTGTATATAATCAGTTTTCAAGTGAGCTGGATTGCTGCCTAGTTGTGGGGGTTATGGATGGTGAGGATTGCTGAGAATTGTCTGCTGGTGAGGGTGTGACAGTGCAATGCTGTTTAGGAGTAAAGTCTGTAAGTGATGGTATTGATCCTGTTGTACCTAGGGAAGGTACTAGTGTAGCAGGGTTCAGTTTGGAGTTTCATTCTGTCATGTGTGGATCATGGGTGGGCAGCCAGACATGATCCTCTGAGCTGTAAGTTTGAGTAGAGCTGTGCCATCAATCCATTTGAGCTGTCTGTCATTGTAAGATAGCTTCCACTCTCTGCTGGCTCCCGTTCTCACTTACTAGTTCTCAGCCACTCATCCATAGCAGGTATATTGGTGGAAGACAGATCTCAGAGCACCTAACACACATTCAAAAAGGGTTAAACCAGTGGACGAGTGGACGATGTAGCTCTAAGCAGACTCAGCTTAGAGATAGCAGCTGCATTTTAAATGCTTTTTCTGACAGTTAGGCTGAAGCAGCTTTCCGAGTTACTGGTTAAATCTTTCTATCTAAGTGCTAGACTGAGAATGAAAATCAGAAGTTAAACCGATAGCTATGCATAGTTTATCTAAGAACGCCCTCCACACCGAACTGGGAACAACTGTCAGTGAGTGTGTCCTCAAGCAAACCCAAAACAAGAAACAAGAAAAAAAACCCATAATGAAACGGGTATTCAGCAATAACAAAGTTGAATAGAAGTTAGGTTAAAATGGTATGTATGGCAAAGGCAGGTCATAACAAAATCCAGTGCTATTTGGGTTCAGGGCTGGTCTGAGACAAGTGGTTGAATAAACTTCCTTGATGGCAGTGATCTAGGAGATCTAATCTGTGCACACATGGAACATAACGGGACAAATCTGTGAACATCTCTGTCCAGGTTCTATCACCAGTAGTAATGAGAAACAAACCATGGCTTTGGTCCATGGTTGACCTGAGGTACTAAGCTGTGTCTACAAAATAGAGGAACGAATGTTTGTCTACCAGACAGTTGGGTGGAAAAGTGGTTTGGTACAGGGCTTGGTAGATGTCCTCATTAAGGCCCCATCTGGTAGACTTCAAAACAATGGAATAAGGAAAAATTGGTTCAGGGGAAGAAAGAAAAATAAAGGTTAATTAATCAGTGAGTCAGGACAGAGTATCAGCTTTCCCTTTCTTAGTGCCTGGGCAGTATGAAATGCTAAAGGAAACATGCCAGGATATGTGACATTTGAAGTTCCTCATATTCTCAAGGTTCTTATGATCATAAGCACTACAGAGGAATGAACAGCACCTTGAGCCAATGAACCCAGTCCTCAAGTGCCAGTAAAATGGCTAAGAGCTCTGTTACCAATATCATAATTCCATTCTTCAACTGACAGTTTTGCAAACAGGTAGAGGTTGAGCGGGGGGGGTCTCAGTGATGTTGGGAAAATATCCACTTCTGAGGACCGGGGTGCCTAAGAATGGGGGCTAAGGTCATATCGACTTTAAGGAAAGCAAAAGATCAGCTTGCAGATTACATGACAAGTACTCAAGGTGTTTCATTAACAATGATTTGAGAGGAGATGATTCTCAAAGCAGAGGGAATGCTGCAATGCCTTCAAAGTCTCAGGATGGGGCTACCGTGAAGCTTCATGAAGTCTTCCACTCATCTCACTCCCTGATACGCACTAAGTTAGAAGTGCTATTACGTTTGGTGAAGAAGCACTCCACACAGCTGATGTAAGGCAGAGGGGTACTGATTTTATTTAAATCCAGGAAATCAAGGAAAGCATTGCAAACTGCTATTTGTCTTTTCTATAAAACAGAAACTGGGCTTGGCAGGGGATTTACAGTAAAAGCTAAAACCTTGGGCCAAAGCTTCAGAAATATAGTCCTCCATATCACAGGACTTAGGGGATAAGGGCTATGGTTATGATTTAGGGAGTGGGAAAATCTTGATTTGATTAATAGCGCAGTTGGAAGGTCTGTGTTGAGGAATTTAGTAGCTTTGGTCTTGGTAAATATATTTTAGAGATCAGAATATTAGAAACAGGACTTTCCCCAGAAGAGATGAAGGAAAGATGAAGAGGCTGAATGCATCTCTCAAGGTAGCGGAGAGACCATTTACAAATGTCCAGGATCTCCCAGTTGTTGAGCATGCAGTGTTTTATGACCAGTTGATGAGAGGGTGGTGTTTTATGACCAGGTAGTGAGAGATGTTCACTACATAAGTTAGTTCCACTTTGTGGGCTGCCTTGTTAACAAGGATGACAGGCTTAGTGACACATGTGATGTATGCTGTGCTTAGAGGCTTTCTGTACAATGCATGAACGTAGGGGCCAGGATAAAAAGTGGTTACAGGGAGACATAGTTGATCTAGCAGATCCTGTGTGGTGGAATTTCAAGTCACAGCAGAGATAATCAGCGCTGAAACAGAGTAGTGGGAATTGCTGTAAAATCGTTCTCAGCCAGGAACAGGAAGGTTTGGTGATGGGGGTTTATGCAGAACACACCATATGTGAGGAGACCTTGGCATTGTTTTCTGAATGCAGAATTCTTATAATGTAGCATTAGGCACTCTTTCAGGAAATGGCCGGCTTGGCCAAAGCAATGATTATCTCCTGCAGCTCTTCTATGGTGACAGGTGAATGTCATCCATTTGCAACTGCTCTGGTTCAGTGGGACAAGGCATTGAGTAGGTGGGTACAGGGAGGAGTAGCAGAACGGACCCCTGGAGTCTGCAGATTATCCAAGTAAATGTCTAGCTCTACTTGGACATCCAGGGATTTAGCCTCATCCTTGCAGCCTGATGTTGCGAGAAGGTTAGGGTTAGGTCTTCAGCAATATGCCAGAAAGAGGGTGTACTCACTGAATCCATTTCCAGTGGTCAGTATGTGGAATTCATTGGTGTAATCAGCCACAGAACACTAACCCTAGGGGATAAGTCCCTGGAAGCCTTATCCCCTAAGAGGTGGTCAAACATTGCTGTGAACAGGCGGGTGAGTGAATGATCTCAAATCTATGGTATCTTCTTCTTCCTTACACCACACAGTGTGAACCCAATTAAGGTGTTTGCTTGTAAGTAGAGAAGTGACCAGAGCTACGTGGGAAGAGAGCAAAATACAAATTGTATGTAAACAAAAGCTCTACAGGCTGACTGATTTGTGTCATATTTCTTGGGCAGTAATGAAAAGGAGAGGCTCTGGAAACAGAGTTGACCTTCGGCCTTCACCAGACCCAAGTCAGCCTTGTTTACTCAGGCAACTCCTGTTTTGCTCAATGTGGCAAGCTACTTGTGGTGATTACCAAAAAGCTGTCCCTGGGCTAAGGGATAGAGAGAAGTTACCTACTGGCTCTATAGAAGTTTCTCATCATGTGCAGTAGGGAGTACAGGTACTTAGATAGATATGTACACAGATACAGGCAAAAAAACAATGAGTGTAGGACAGTATGAACTAATACAGGCAAAAGTCATTAATGTTAAGATAAACAGATGATCACATTTACACAAAGGCTAGACAAACTCTGTAAAGATGAGAAATAGGTCTGAACCCATGCATCAACAGAAATAGAACGATTTAGTAATATTGGGTAATGGGACACAAAGTTTAACAAAGGGAGAGTGATGGGGGATGATGTAATAGAGAAATGAGGAACATGTATAGACAATCAGTATTCAGGTGAGCTGAATTAGTGTCTAGTTGTAAGGGTTTGATTAGTGAGGAGTAATAAAATACATTTAAATAATGTTTTTCAAGAAGCTTAAAAAGTAAAAAAAAAACAATATCTTGCCAAGACTGTTTGTAATGAAGAAAATCAATCAAATAACAAATTCTTCAATTACACGAATGTCAAATATTAATGGGGATAAGAAAAGTTGCTTACAATAACATGTGAGTTACAGCACACAGATCAGGTAAATTGTGTAGAGGTTATTGATATCGTTAATATGCTATTAGAAACCCAAGGTTATTTTTTACCTTAATGCACAGACTGCATGTTTGAAGTGTGTACTCTAAATACACATTGCAAATAAATGTTACTGAGCTGTCTGTACTAGTTCAGTACAGCACCTTTGCATGTATTATTTTTGGTATGATGCTCTTACCCTTTCTGTGGTTGATGACACTGCTATCTTGAATCTTTAAAGATTTTATTCCCGTTGTTCCTTGTGCCTGGTGTCACTGTATGCCTGATTTTAGATGTGGAGAAATTTCCATGCAAATCTGTTTACCACTAATAGCTTGAACTTTAGTAAATCAAATATCAGTCACATATCTCTACCTTTTCTTTTGCCCAGTCTTCCTGGATTTATATGTTTCTCACTCAAATCTGCTAGCAAGTGAAGTGCATTTCAGTATTTTCCACATAGATGGTACATAAAATGTGTACTAAGACTCGTATTTCAGTTTTGTACATAAGTCTTTTGTTTTTTGAGACATAATATATCCTCTTTGCCCCAGATATCTGGTGAGCAAAGACTTAGTATATCTGTCATTCAGTGTTCAATATTGTTGTGCGCTGTCCAAAGAAAAAAATCAATGAGATTCATCAGAATATAGTTATGAGGATGATGTTTATAGATAAACTCATGCAGAGAAAATAAGAAATCTTAATAAACATTCGAAATGATATATAATGTGGCTTTGGATCTGTGCTGATGTGAGTGCAGTGTTGACTTATTGCACATGGACAGGACTGGAAGTCTGAACAATAAGCAGAGGGTATTTATAATCTGACAGAAGCACTGCTATCAGTTGTTACAGTGTGCGGAGGCACTGAACCTGTGGGCATGTCCTCAGCAACACCTCCGTGTGGTGCGGTTTCGTTGCACGTGCTTCACACACACTCCTGGAATTATAATTCTCGTCCTGTCCATTCATCTGACGGGGGCCAGCGTTACAAATGCTATGCACTCAGCTGTGAACTTTACATCTTGCGGTTGTCAGAGACATGCTGAGACATGGGGCCGGTGAGGAGCTGCCACATATGGCACTCGCCACCTTGGACAGTGAGGAGAAGGAGAGAGCGAGACTGGTGGAGGAGAGAAAGCAAGCAGAGGCCACGGATATGGCACTGTGACTTTCTGGCACATCGCGTGAACAGATTGGCCCCGTCACTCGCAGCTCCTTCGCCTGTGATGTGCATCAAAGGGAAAAAGGTCCTGGGCTTGAGGAAATAGCAGCACCTTGGATATACTTTAGTTTGATTCCTGCACTATTCCAAGGGCTTCCGCTCCAAGTGAAACACACGTGCCGTGTGAAGCAGGGAAGGAAAGTATGACTCATGTCATCAACAAAACACTACAGAGTTCAGGTGCAAGCAAGACCCCATGAATTTGGTGGCTTTAATTAAAAGCCAAGCATAGAATTAGCAAAGCTGAAGTAATATCTTCCAACACAGTCAATTCAGCTACTTGCTTTGTGTTTTGATGTTCACTTGGGTGGAAACAATGACCTCTTCATGAAATGTTCAATTTTTCGCCTCAACTCATGGTGGGTGGTGACATTTTGTAGCATTTTCGTGTTGCATCACACTGTATAATAATCCCTCAATATCTAACATATAGCAATAAAAACAAACTGCTATAAACATTCTGAACTAACCTTTGCACGTACCTGTGACATTACCTAAAAACAAGGCTATTCATATAAAAAGCAACAGCCAAATAATACAACCAAATACAACAACAGGAAAACAACACCCAAACAAAACTGGCCTAGAGTTCAGTAAACATGCATCAAACAGGAGAGTAATTTATAAACCTGTCACTACTCCACCAACCTCTCACTGGTCCTCACTGGGAGATACAATTGTGCTTCATTGCTTTTAGAGATTAATACAAGGAGACTTGAAGTTCAAATAAAGGAGAAATGAGCACCAGATTATTGTACATGTGTTTAGTGATACATGAGAAGGAAGGGAAATAGGGAAGAGGTTTGAAGTAGACTCTGCCCACTGTGGTGAAGAAAGGCTAATGTGCTATCCAGATTAAAAAAAAGACCTCCAGAGACCTCCAGAGACCTCCAGAGACTGAGGCAAGGCCTTCAATTTGACCATTTTGATGAGGACGCTGCTCTCAAGAGCTTGTGAGTAAGCAGTTGATTTGGTCCATGCTTCAGGACCCCATTAGCTACGCTTTCCCTGCCACCCTACACCTTTGCACTAGCAGTACTGAATAAAGGAACAGATATGCTATGAGAGCTAATCAGACCCAAATTAAGAAAAGTGGACTGAAACTACGGGATTTGCTTTTTTTCCTTACTGAAGGCAATGTGCCTAAGACACACATATGCATGCATGCATGTATGTACACACATCCTCTCTCTCACACACACACACACACACACACACACACACTCACACACATGCTCACACAGAGTGGGATGACCTGCTTTACATTCTGCTTGAGTACCAAATGGCAAGATGGATTAGATACAGGACAGGTCCCACAAACCAAAAGGATGTACAAGACAGCTTTTCAATCACTCCACAGTAGAACAGACCAAATATATAAATAACACCATAGACCCATGGAGTACTGAGGTGATGGGGAGATGAGCTTATGAGAGAGAATGAACAGAAAGGATGAAAATCTACCAATTAAAATGAGTAATTCTAGTAAAATCGTGTACTGAACACATTGCAGATAAATTCTGTGTATTTATATATATACATTTCTATGCAGTCTTGAAAAACAGAAGAGAAATCAGAAAAAAAAAAACTTTTTTTGGCTCCAGTGGCAAGTAGTTTTTGTGACCTCCTCTAACACTTGAGCAATAGTAGGAACCAGGCTCTCTTCAAGTCTCTTAAAGCCTGTTATAATATACCAAAAGATACTTCAG
>JAOXYF010000007.1:2154970-2172742 GCA_028565775.1 Sternarchorhynchus goeldii | reverse complement strand
ATATACAGTACTGTGCAAAAGTATGTATATATATATTAAGTATATATGTTTTTTTTGGTTTGCTTTATTAAGGTATTGTATCTGTAATAAAAATGGTATGTGTGTGCATATAGTTTTGGTTCAAACCTAATGTATGTTCAATTACTCTCGGCCAAACACATTTTAAGTACATTTTTGGCAATAATAATATGGACATTGTATGATTCTTTGATGGCTCAACATCTAAACTGCATTCAAACCGTTCATGAACACTGTCATGAAACATGGATTGTGGTTTTAAGGTATTTTTCCAAAACCTTATTCCTCAAAACCTTTTGACTACCAAAACTGGAATGTGCATGTTCCATCATCTGCATGATGACACATTTACAGAACCATATTCCAAACGTCCTGCATCTTATGCTTATTAAACAAACAAACAAATAATAATAACAACAATAATAATAATAATGATAATAATAATAATAATAATAATAATAATAATAATAATAATACAGATGTGTCATATGTACAAAATGTCTTCCAAAGTAGATATTATTGGGGGACAGGGGGCTGTGCTTTCCACAGCACTCTGCTTATTGATCTGCTACTCTTCATCATGTTGTTTCCATATAAAAATGACACATGAGTAGTAAATCATCCTTAGAGACTGGAGCGCAGGGTCTGGTCAAACATTTACTCAGAACATTGGAGCTGGCAGGTGTGTTGTACATAAAGGACAGCCCACGATGCTCTGCTCATAGGTCAGCTGCTACTGATATTGATATTGATATTGATATTGATATTGATACACTCAAGTAATTTACCATAACTGAATTTAGTGGTGGTGGTGGTGGGGGGGTTAACTAACAAGTAAAAAAATATATTCCCAACAGCTTGAAGGTCAAGTCATGGTGCTATTTACTGTTTGGAATTCTCTTTAGACCAAAAAAAGCCATGTTCATAGCCTGGTATTTATAGCCACATCGTACCTTGAACCTTTTCAACCTTAGCAGGTTTTGAAATGCCTGCTTTGGAATGCAAATAAATGGATAGTTGTAGTTGTGCTAATGTTCTTCTGTAGTTAATGTAACTGTAATGTTTCAGTGAGCTTTCTCTCCCTTGTTCATTTGCTGATGTCAACTCCTTTGGAAGTGTACAGGAATGATAAGCATCTCTGTGAAGCATAATTAAGCTTCAAGAGTTATTATATAGTGTTAAATGTTATTCCATACAACTGCAAATTTATTCCAAATAACACACATTGAAATACTGTGAAATAGTTTCCACGATGATATGGTGCCCAGGCAGTGTTATGTAAAACAAATTTACATGGTATGTAATACCTTTATAGTAATATCCTGTGATGATAGCCTATCTTATGATGGATCTTGACAATATGTAAAGATAATTAGTATTCCTGTGCAGGCACAGCCAAGATGTCATCAACATTTCTGGCAGATCCTGCCAAAAGGAGAGCATTGACCGATCTTTACTTCAGCATCTGCTTGTTCCATGGTCACAAGACAGTCTCTGCACAGTCATCTTTAGATGCTGGGGAGCAAGGCTCATATCAAAGTCCATCTCTCACCCCTTTGGTGTTTCAGTTTTATCCCTTTCTGCATTTTACATCCAAATACAGAGAGCTTCTGCACTGAGCAGACTGTGTCAAAATGTCATTCACGTCCACAGAGATGCCGTGTGTTCGCACTGTAAGTGGATATATGACATTTTTATGCATAATCTCTCATTCTCCATCTCCATTTTTCCCTCCCTCTGTCTATCCTTCCCCGTTTTGCACGCTCTTTCTGTAGATTCGAAATGTCTGACTTTGAGAGTGCATTAAAACGTCCTGCAGTTGAGTGGTGCAGCCATTAGGGAGATACTGTGGAATGATGGAAAGTGCAGGAACGCAGCTCCCTTTGAGAGCCAGTGATTGATGTTCAAAGCACAGGCCAAAAAGTGGGCAAGTTGCCTGACATATCCAGAGTCATCTGCTCCGATTGTCCATGTGAGACTGAGAAGGAAAGAGGACATAGAGGGACTTTAAAAATTGAGTGTGACATCTTTAAAAGAACAAAGGAATAAATGGTTACTATAATAACTTCATTTGTAAATTTGTAGTATGGTAACAATATATACATATATAGATATACAGTACTGTGCAAAAGTTTTAGGCAGGTGTGAAAAAAATGCTGTAAACTAAGAATGCTTTCAAAAATATAAATAACGATTGTTTATTTTTATCAGTTTACAAAATGCAAAGTGAGGAAACAAAAGAAAAATCTAAATCACATCAATATTTGATGTTACTACCCTTTGCCTTCAAACCAGCATCAATTCTTATACATACAGCTGCAAAAAAAATCACAAATTTTGTAGGATACCAAGGTGAGGTTGTTTCATGTCACAGGTCATACACTATGGCTGAGACTGAGCACACCAGTACCAGCAAGGTCTCTCCCAGACACATATTTCAAAGCAGACTGGTGTTTCAAGATTTGCTGTTCAAGCTCTCTTGAAAAAGCACAAAGAAACGGGCAACATTGAGGATTGTAGTTGCAGTGGTCGACCACGGAAACTTAGTGCAGCAGATGAAAAACACATCAAGCTTATTTCCCTTCGAAATTAGAAGATGTCCAACAGTGCCATCAGCTCACAACTAACAGAAACCAGTGGGACCCAGGTACACCCATCTACTGTCTGGGGAAGTCTGCACGGAAGTGGTCTTCATGGAAGAGTTACAGCCAAAAAGCCATATCTCTGACATGGAAACAAGCCCATGCAAAATGGCAGCAGGTGTTCTGGACTGATGAATCAATATTTTTAATATTTGGCTGTAGCAGAAGGCAGTTTGTTCACTGAAGGGCTGGAAGGTTTTCCAATAATAAGTGACTGCAGGCAATAGTGAAGCATAGTGGAGGTTCCTTGCAAGTTTGGGGCTGCATGTCTGCAAATGGAGTTGGAGATTTGGTCAGGATTAATGGTGTCCTCAATGCTGAGCAATACAGGCAGATGCTTATCCATCATGCAATACCATCAGGGAGGCGTATGATTGGCCCAAAATGTATTCTGCAGCAGGACAACGACCCCATACATACAACCAAAGTCATTAAGAATTATCTTCAGTATGAAGAAGAACAAAAAGTCTTGGAAGTGATGGCAAGGCCCCCACAGAGTCCTGATCGCATTCTTTGTTTAAAGCATTTTTCCATACCTGCCTAAAACTTTTGCATAGTACTTTCTCACTCTCTCTCTCTCTCTCTCTCTCTCTCTCTCTTTTCTCTCTCACTCTCTCATATTCTGGTGAATTATAAATTATGCAGAAAGAGCTTTTGCTATATTTTCATGGTGTGACATAATATCATGTGTTACTCTCAGCACATCCACTTTCTTTGACCTTCATCTGAAATGTTCATCCGTCTTCTCTGGAACAATGAGTGGTTCCAGCTACATGCTGTAGCTCAACAACAGTTCACTCACTCAGAGGGACTGAATTACATGCTTCTGTCAACAACACCACTATTTTTACATGGAGGAGAACCATGCGGATTGAAATGTCAGGGACCCTATACATTTTTTTCTGTGATGCTCTTGCTGAACTTTACACACTTGACTTGCTCTATCCATAAAATGTGAAGGGTTGCCGCTGAGCTTATCTGCTGTCCTGTGTTAACATCTAACATAAACACTAATGTCAGATGTTTTGTATATTAGCAGTAATCTATGATTGAAACATACATGATGAAGTAGAGGCCAGTTATGGCATGTGTTGGTGTGATGTAATTCTTTTAGGTTTGCTTACATTCCTTTAATAAGAATGTGTTGTTGATGTGAAGACTCTGTCAGGCTAGGAGAACTCCAACAGAGACCTTCTTAAATAATTACAATACATGCCACTCAGGCCTTGGGAGAATGTTAGAGGAGAAACTCATGTTTTACATCCTCAGCTGAGAAAATCTGTTTTGAGCATATACATATTATTTGTATCCACAATTTTCATATTCATCAGATGACTCTTAAAATCAAGACTTTTTGTAAACTTCTTGCTAGAACACACACACATATGCAAATAAACTAAAATGTTACACATGAATTGTGTGTAGATAATCAATTGTTATGGCTATTATATTACATTTTGACCAGTGGTGCATTCTTATTTTCCAAGATTAGAACCTTTTACTTAACAAATACCACTAATCACTTTAATATTAGAACTAACGTGTCAATGATAACTATATGAGAATCATATATCTGAACGAATGTAAGGATGGCAGACAGTAAGGGGAAGGATGGGAGGACAAATATCAAGGGCTGCAAATACTGTCTCTGGGTGTAATGGCTATGATGAGTAAAGGCTGAAAAGTCTCTTCAAGGTTGGCAGAGGTGACAGGGCTGCAATGTCAATTATGTTGTGTATAAGTGTGTGTGTGTGTGTGTGTGTGTGTGTGTGTGTGTGTGTGTGTAGTTTTGAGAGAGAGAGAAATAGAAAGAGAGAGAGAGAGGGTGCTTCAGTTGAGAGTAGCTCATTAACATCAAGGTCAGTTTTATCAGACCCCCAAGCTGTCGTTTGTCTCACATTACTGATGAAACAGAGAGAATAAACAGATATGGGTGAATTGTACCATGAGCTTGAACACACACTTGCTAATAACACCACAGCTAAATACAAGCTATACAGAGCAGGTAGCAGGTGCTAGTTTAAATGAATGTGCAATTGTGTTTATGCAAAACAGATTATGATAATGATTTCTCATCAATGATTTCATGCATAGACAAACAGTGAATGACTGTGTCATCTTTGAGTGGTAATTTAATTGAAATATTAGTAAACTTGAAAGAGCCACATAGCAGCAGTAACTTGTTTTGAGCATATTTCTGTCAGAGGTTTAAGTAAAACTCACAGGTGACATTTTCAGCCTGAAACTTATCTTTACTGTGCTTAGACAGCTACTGCATTCATTCTGTTTGAATGCAGCTCTGGAAGAGGGAAAAAGACAAGGGTGTCACACCCAGTTCTCTTCTTCTGCTCTTTGTTATGCCTCTGAAAGGTCATCAGTACACTCGTTAGCTTAGAAGAAAGAAGTGCTGACACTTAACACCTATTTGGACCAGGCACGCTGTCCTTTTGAGTGATTTATTCTCTGACATCAACAAACTTTAGGAGGAATCAGTCTTTGTCAACAATTATAAATTAGGTTTAGCCATTGATTGGGTCAGTTGCAAGGCAGTAATAGGAACTGATAGTGACAGCCTGGTGGCACTGCGAGAACATTAGCTGGGATGAAACAGCATTCCACCCATGGCACATTTATTTTGCTATTCCTTTTCTAGCTAATAATAATGTATGTAGCAGTGCAATTTAGTTGTTTTGTCCAACTACTATAAGAACTAGGGGAGTGGGAATTCTGTTAAACATTCTTAGTTTCTTGTTTATGGTCTATATAATTCACAGACTGTTGAATTTCTAATGGGGAGGATTCTAAATTCTTGCAAACCAGAAGATGAGTGTATAGTGGAGTATAGTATGGTCTTGATACTATGGTTATTGTAGGTGGTTAAATATTTTTCAAAGACTTGTTGAAATAATGTATTAGTTGTAAAAGATCTAGATGACACAGAAACAAAGCGTCACGGGTGGCATCCATGGGACGGCAAAAAAGCAAGAGAGGACTCCCAAGTGCAATATGAAAAAAACATTTAATTTTGGTTTCGATTTGACAAAGACCGACAAAGACTCGGTGACACATATGTGCTTTTATACCCTAACGAGACACGCCACACCCAGACATACACGCGCGCTTCACTAGACTGACACGACAACAGAGCACACCCCCACACAGACACGCCCATACAGACACGAGACAGGGGAGGCGGCCAGAGCAGCCCCCGTGACAGAGCCCCACCACAAGGGCTGCTTTCTTCTGGAGCACCCAATGCCCACAAACCGCCCCCCAGCCCCTACCACTGCCTCAGGACTGGGGCCCGGGGTGCTTCCGTCGATGGACGGGGTCTCCCCCCTTTTCGCGGTGGGGAGTCCCCTAGCATCCCGGGGCCTTCCATCCTTAGGAGTCCACCCACGCGGGCCTCCGCTGGCTCAGGGGAAAGAGGCTCCGGACTGTCGCCCCCCTCTTCCATATCCGACTCGCTGCAGTCGGAGGCCCCCGGATGACTCCATGGCCGCCCTCCCCGCAGCTCCCTCCGTCCCCCACACAGACACGCCCTCACAGACATGAGACAGGGGAGGCGACCAGGGTGGACACCGTGACACAAAGCATAAGAAAATTTTAGTTCTTAGCCTTTTCATTATGGAGATGGTGAACTGCTGTTATCAGACTTTGTCTCCTGATCAGTACAAACAGATGAGGATGTAAAGATATCTGCCTTAACAGAATGCTAATGTCTTGAATGTCTTTCATATTCTGAAATCACAGCTAAGACCACTGCTGCCTGTGGTTCATCTATTAGCATGCCTGCATGGTCTCTACTATTCATTATAGCAGACAGGGACTAGTGCCTTCATTTTTATTCATTTTACTTGAGTCCTTTGGAACTAAGAGGGATCATCTGGCTTCTGGACATGCTGACCTGACTTAAAACAAAATGTCTGCCATAGACTGTGCCTTCCTTGCTAATGTTGTTATTGTTATTTATTCCTTTCCAAGTATGATCTGGACAAACCATAACATCTGAAATATGATAGAACACAGCCAAGATGAGCTAAAGTACCCCTTCTATACTTTTTTTCTGGCAAAATAAAGAAAATAATTTTACTGCATGTGTGTAGGTTAGTACATCCTCTGTTCTGCTTTATAACTTCATAGTGGTTGCTGGCTAAATTAAGTTTGGTTTATTTGAATTCGAACATATGTCAATCAGAACATATAATACTCCTTGAACAATGAACAGATAATTAGAAATATTTTTGGAGATTGTATTCAGTGCTTTTGGACAGTGGTCTTCTGAGCTCCAAAGAAGCTTCTAGAAAGACTCTAATCCTGTGCCATTTGATACAACATGGGTTTTAAGTTGAAGTTGAGTATGTTCTGTTTTATTTAGTGAGTGCTTAAACATTTGGGACATATCATATCTACTTATAATTTCCACAATGTCTGTATTTTTATTGATAGACAAACAGCATTGCCCCACAAGACAATCTCATTAGAAAGGTATGTGACAAAATGTAGCATAATGACAATGGAAGCGTCAGAAGTAAGTGGAAACTGGAAAAAAACAAGAATATCATCTAGGATCCCAGATTACATTCTGTCCCCACAACAGTCCTCTTTGCCACAGCTAAACTGGATTCAGTCGAACAGTAGTCAGCTACACAAATGTTCAGTATATCAGATAATATATTGGCTTGGCACCTCCAATAGGAACTGGCTGTGAGAACCTCCTACCTCCAGGATTGGGTGCTTTAGTTTATGGCCTTCCATTAGTATTGAGGTCAGAGATCCAGAAACTAGAAGGAAGTCTATTGCAGATAGGCCTGTGGAATTACTGCCCAACATAGGAGAACAATCAATGAGATCCATATTGAGGGCCTTAGAATCTCCTGCAGGGCAGCTTATAAATTCATTGTGGCTACAATACCTTCTGTAGGGCAGGTGAGGATTACATCTCATTTAATATTAGCTATGTAAGTTGTTTTAGCCCATGGATTTATTTACCTGTCTTAGTCAACAGATTGATGGTAACTTCTGAAGGTAGGGGTGAAGGGAATGGGTATGGTGCTACTATAGGAAATTGACTAAATAATAATGTAATTTGGAAGCAACTTAAGGTCATTTCACTTTTATTAAGTTCACCATTTGGTAACTTTACAGCTCATTGTTATTCCCCAATATTGGATCAAATCATGAGGCTATTACTCCAGATGATATTATTACTCCAGATGATATTATTACTCCAGATGATGTTATTACTCCAGATGCCATAAACAACCAAGAGCATATGTGTTTCACATTTGTCCCCCCCCCACCCATTTATGTTGGTTTTTAACCAGTTTGTTAAATTCTTAGGAATTTCCAGTTTCATTTATTGGGATGTTCCAGTTTCCAGTTGGAAAGATAATTTGTTTTGCATGGTTTGTTTTGCATGGTTTGCTTTACATGGTTTGCAAATGAATAAGTTGTTAATTTGGTAGCATTGCCATTTTGGGAGCACTGTCAAGCATAAACTTTAATGTATATTCTACACTTTGCAATTGTATCGTTTACAGTAAAGTATTTGCATATTTTTTACACAGTTTACTTCAAGTCTGAGAAAAAAATTATATTTGGACATGGATACAGAGTTTTTGCTTTTGTGATATTGGAATTTAGTAGGAACAACAACAGAAAAAACAATAAATATGTAGGGATGGCAGGGTGTGGGGTGTAGGGATGGCAGGGTGTGGGGTGTAGGGATGGCAGATGGCAGGGTGTGGGGTGTAGGGATGGCAGGGTGTGGGGGGGGGTTACAGAAGATTCCTATTTGACCATGGATAGGTGAACTGGTGGAGGGAGACCCCCAGAGGTTCCTCTAGAAGGGAATAAAACCTGAGCAATTGTGTTTGTATCATTTGAATTTGCCTGGTTTGTTTTTGCAGCATATTGTGTAGTGGGAAATGTGGTATCTTCAGTACAGTCAGATTAAAGGTTACACATTGCACTATACCACTCACTGGAGGCTCCACTCCAAAGGTGGGGGGTCATGTATGTAAATGTAGTTTGTTGTTTGTACCAGCAGCCTGATTCCCATTGGTTAACCTGGTTTTGGTAACTATTGTTCTATTGAGGTGCTGGGGGGATAAAAGGGAAAGACTTTGGTGTAGTCTATTGTTAATTACTTATTAAATCTTTAATTGCTTAACTCCACTTTATGCTGGTTTTAAGTATCCTATATAGTTAAAGAGATTGCCGATACCAGTTCCCTGCAAAGTATCCAATCTGTGTTCTTGGCTAAACCGTAACTTAGGCAAGCTGAATGGTAAAACTCTGACAAAGCAGGCTATTAACTATAAAAAATGAAACAACAACAAAGGACAGGTGAAACAAACAAGGATCTAATAAGGGATAAGTGTCCACATGTGGGTGAGATTAGGGCAACTCACACAGGGCAACATCACAACACAAAGCCAAGTGGTGGTTCTCCCCAAATGGACTAGAGGGAAGGAGTGGGTACTGTTATAGTCCCCCCTGCCATAGACCCCAGGCCAGCACAGTGTGGCAGACTCTGGGGACCAAACAAGCTGAAGTGGGCCAGGATACAGAAAAGATGTAACTCCCTCGCAGAGGGGAGAGTGAAAGCCTGGTCCTGTGCCTTCCATGGGGATGACATAGCAGGACCCTTGGCTTGGTGCTAAAGGATTGGACAGGACTGGACTCCAGGTTTTGCATTAGGACAGCTGGCATGGGAACAGTTACAGGCACACTGACTGGTATAGCCAGGGACATGTAGGTAGACAATGAGATTGACATAGTGATGATGGGAATAGGGACAAGAGCAGTGATAGGGATGCCGAGAGAAGGTCAGTCCAGGAAGAGGGCCACAGGTCCAGTGATGGGTCAGAAAGTGGAGCTGGCCTGACTCCCTGGTGCTGGGTGTGGTGGAGACCAAGGAGTCCATTGAGTCACACCCACTGGAACACTGGATTCAGGTTACACTGGCCTGAGGTTAATGCAAGGAAGAACACCCACCATGGTGCCAGACACAGGAAGAGTTTTCATTGGGGAGATGTAGGGTGCGTGGTAGTCCTCCTTCAGGGGCATCGAGAAATTTCCCACCTCTAGGCTCAGTGCGAATAAGCACTGAGAGAAGAAGAAGAAGGCTCTAGCCCAGGAGGAGGCTGAGGCCAGGATTCCTTTTCTTCTTGTGAGGCTGGCTGAGGTGTTGAGGTCTTCCCTCATGGACTCCATGATAAGAACACCAGTGCTCCACAGTACTTCTTCCTCTACCAGCCAAGGATTCTGCACCTGAGACAGGTCTGTCTCATAAGAGACAGTCTGTCAACAGACAAGCTAGCTTGCTCTCTCCCCAACTAGTAGAGTCCCTTTTGAAAAACTGGTTAACCATGTTGACCTAAGACCAGCCATTAAGCAAAATGTTTCTTTCCCTCACGATCTGCTTGGTTTCATCTGGAAGGTTCATCCAAAACTTGGCCCCTGGTACGCAAGTCTCAAAAAGATATTTAATTACAAAAGAATGCAAATAAACAAAAATATTACAGTGCCCAGGGATTCACAATCATCCACAAGGCACAGCAGACAAAGCTGAGAAAAAAACAACTATCAACGTGTTACAAAAAGGGGATTATATAATACATACTGATTGGGTCGAGAACAAGGGACAGGTGCAACAAGGAAGAAACAGATAAGGGAGGTGTGGCAACATGTGTGAGATTAAGTACACGCACATGGTGACACAAACACCAGACCATGTGGTGATTCATCCCACTTTGATAAGAGGGGAAAAAAGGGAGGACTATTAAATCTTTATAATAACGTGAGTGTTAGTGGTGACATGGCCAGAATACTATAGATACTAGGATGGCTATAGTGGCCATTTTGATCTTTTTTAATTGTACATGCATATGTATAACATATAAAATAACAACAACAACAACAACAAAAAGTTACTATAGCCCATGTGATGTGTCAAGATGATGAATACAAGTTTGAAAGGTACTTGATTTTTTTCTGTAACAGTTAACATGATTTATTCTGTTACAAAAACATTTCTTTTAAATTACATCTTAAATTCAATTTACATACAATAAACAATAAAATATGAAAGCAATTAATGACCATGTACACTAGAACATATAAGCCTACAGCTTGGTGGTTAAGATGACCATGACTATTATAAGAAATTACATAGAATTCACATCTAAACTGCTTGATTTTAACATTTATTACTGAAATAAGTACCTTAGCTGTAAGGTAACAGTGAGACGTTTAGATATTTTTTCTTTAATTTCTACATTTTATTAGATTGACTAAAACAGATGCGGCTGTAATTTCCTAGCAGCACAGGGGCACCTCCATCTTTGATCTATGCTAGAATCTACCATTTCTGTGTTTTGGAAAGAATTATGGGAGTCGGAAGACTGTGAGAGTGTGTGTGGGGCAGGTCATTGTGAACGACATGTGTAGTGCAAGGGTGGGAGTATATCAACATTAGTCATCACACAGATTAGCCTTATGCTAAGCGTGGATAGTGATTTTAGATCTAACGGTACTGATCAATCACAAAGTACTTTTGTGACAAATAGGTCTTTTGAAGTGGAAGATTTTTTTTTTTCTACCAGAATCTCCCCTTCTGATGCTAATGAGTGGAACGACACTGTAATGGGATCACAACCTTATCAGCTGACAAGTGAAAGGTTACGGGCCATTGCCATGCAATGAGTACTATTTTGTCATGGATTCGGGGTGTGGCTACAGATTCAGTTCTGTGCAATTTTCAGGCTCGTGGAAAGTACAAATCGATTTGTCCGCTTAAAAAACATTGATTATTTTTCTTGGACGAATTAGCGTGTATCACAAGACTATGCAGTCATGCTTGTGTTTGAATTAAATGTTTTAGGTATATTTTGAGTCCACAAAAATGAGGTTAATAGTTTACAAAACAAGAATTCGTAAAGAAATTTCCAACTGATGGCAATAACAGTGGAAAAGAGTGACACCATCTGTTATGAGCATGGTCAGTGTGAATGACAGTGAAAAATATAAACATTAAATAAATGGATTTATTCTGTTTGCTCCAAACGTTTATCTACATGTCAATTATCTGCTTAATACTTCAGTCGTCTTATATTGATGCTGTGAAGAAGACAAGAACCAAAACAAAAAAGATGTGAAAAATTTTAATTTAAATATATGCCTCTGTTTTATGTCTTGATCTGTGTTCAAGTGTAAAGGCCATTGAAACTGATCTTTCAGCCTGAACTTTTGCTATAGTTCCTGTAATTTTTTTTTTCTTAGAATTTTGAGGTTTTAATGAAATATCAACTACAGAAAAAGTGTATATATGTGCTGGTCATAAAATTAGAATATCATGAAAAAGTTGATTTATTCAGTAATTCAATTCAAAAAGTGAAACTTTTATATTATATTCATTCATTACACACAGACTGATATATTTCAAATGTTTATTTCTTCTAATTTTGATGATTATAACTGACACCTAATGAAAATCCCAAATACAGTATCTCAGAAAATATTGAAGACACCTGGTGCCACACGCTAATTAGCTAATTAACTCAAAACACCTGCAAAGGCTTTTAAATCGTCTCTCATTGTAGTTCTGTAGGCTACACAATCACTGCTGACTTGACAGTTGTCCAAAAGACGACCATTGACACATTGCACAAGGAGGGCAAGACACAAAAGGTCATTGCTAAAGAGGCTGGCTGTTCACAGAGCTCTGTGTACAAGCACATTAATAGAGAGGCGAAGGGAAGGAAAAGATGTGGTAGAAAAAAAGTGTACAAGCAATAGGGATAACCGCACCCTGGAGAGGACTGTGAAACAAAACCCATTCAAAAAATGTGGGGGAGATTCACAAAGAATCGACTGCAGCTGGAGTCAGTGTTTCAAGAACCACCACGCACAGACGTACGCAAGACATGGGTTTCAGCTGTCGCATTCCTTGTGTCAAGCCACTCTTGAACAAGAGACGGTGTCAAAAGCGTCTTGCTTGGGCTAAAGACAAAAAGGACTGGACTGCTGCAGAGTGGTCCAAAGTAAATTTTGCATTTCCTTTGGAAATCAACGTCCCAGAGTCTGGAAGAAGAGAGGAGAGGCACAGAATCCACGTTGCTTGAGGTCCAGTGTAAAGTTCCCATAGTCAGTGATGGTTTGGGGTGCCATGTCATCTGCTGGTTTTCTGAGGTCCAAGGTCAACACAGCCGTCTACCAGGAAGTTTTAGAGCACTTCATGCTTCCTGCTGCTGACCAACTTTATGGAGATGCAGATTTCATTTTCCAACAGGACTTGGCACCTGCACACAGTGCCAAAGCTACCGATACCTGGTTTAAGGACCATGATATCCCTATTCTTAATTGGCCGGCAAACTCGCCTGACCTTAACCCCATAGAAAATCTATGGGGTATTGTGAAGAGGAAGATGCAATACGTCAGTCCCAACAATTCAGAAGAGCTGAAGGCTCAACAGTGCCACAGACTGATTGACTCCATGCCATGCCGCATTGCTGCAGTAATCCAGGCCAAAGGAGCCCCAACTAAATGTTTAGTGCTGTACATGCTCATACTTTTCATGTTCATACTTTTCAGTTGGCCAACATTTCTAAAAATCCTTTTTTTATATTGGTCTTAATATTTAGTGGTCGTAATATTTAAATTTTCTGATATACTGAATTTGGGATTTTCATTAGTTGTCAGTTATAATAATCAAAATTAAAAGAAATAAACATTTGAAATATATCAGTGTGTGTAATGAATGAAAATAATACACAAGTTTCACTTTTTGAATGGAAGTACTGAAATAAATAAACTTTTTCATTGATTTACTAATTTTACTAATTGATTTACTGATTTACTAATTTTACCAGCACCTGTATGTATGTGTATGTATGTATGTTTATATATATATATATATATATAAACATACATACATGTATATAAAGTTCTCATATATATATATATGAGAACTTCAAAATGACACAGTAAAGTAATTTTGTATAAGGACATTGCTAACCTCTTGTCTTTTTTTTTTGTCATTCGCTTTAACTTTACTGCATATTTAATGAAAGTTTACTTTAACTTTACTGCATATTTAATGAAAGTTTACTTTAACTTTACCGCATATTTAATAAAAGTTTACTTTAACTTTACTGCATATTTATTGAAGTGTCCATACAAAACTCAGTCAGTTGAACTGATCTTGCGGATCTGAACCAAAAACAAACGAACTAAAGGTGTGACAGTGCTCATCAATATCACGCTCACATGCAATTAGGGCCATTTTTGTTTGATTATTTGTTTTTTTTTACTGTAACTCTAACTTTTAGCAGAATTTACATTCCCTCCAAAACTTTCTTGAAACCCAAAGATCCCAAATACACTTGACATGGTTTAAAGATAGTCAGCCATTTCTTTTTTACACAGCCAATCTTCTCCTCTGAAAAATAGTAGATATATTTTACAATTTACCAAGGCACGAAATGTTAGTCTGCATCAGTGAAATTCATCTTTCAGTCATTTGGAGGGTATGACCTTTACAAAAGGCCCTAATCAGTTTGAACTCCTGCAGCATCGAGGCAGCTCTTGGCAGGAACTGCTGTCAGTACACTCTGCTTTGATTTCTGTCTCTCTCAGTCTACCACAGCTACTCACCCACCCACATATGCACACATGCATGCACACCTTATCTCTCTGTGGCCAACAAGGTCATTCTGTTTGGCATTAGCTTTCAGAGTTATAGCTGATTACCAGAAAGAAAAAAAAAATATTTTTTCTAGCTTTCTACACACACATTCAAATATCAGCCAGTCTGTTAGGGTTATGTTGAATTAATGGAAACAGAAGGACTCACCTGTTCTATTACCTGTGAATTTACCAAGAACATGTGTTCAGAAATAAACACTGTCAACACATTTATTCTTGTTTATTTTGTATGTTTGTTGTGCATATTTGTTCAAATATGCTTAAGCAAACAATTTAAACTTGGATCTCTTCTGTCTGTTTGAACTATAGTGGTATGTGAATAACATGTTATTAACATGCCAGTGAATCGCAATCAATCCATACTTTCGAGTTTAAATTACCTTGCCAAAATAAAAAAAAAATAAACAAATAAATTAAAAAAATCTGAGGCCTGAAGATTCCAGTTGCTGCTACTCCAGTTTGTTGACCCAGTTGAGTCCTACCTGCAAGCTATTACTGAAACATGGAACAATGGTGTCTTAGAAATGGTGCGATGCTTACACCACATTACCATAATTAAGATGTTGATATGTTGATATTATTTCTTTACTTTTCTGTGTTATTTCACATTTTTAGTGTTAACTCTCTTTGACATTATGTGTAGTTGCATTTTAAGTGATATTTCTAATTCAGTTAATGAATAACAAGGTGATATGTTGAGCCTTGGTCTGCCAGTAAGATGAACTTATAATACTCAAACTTAGCAGTGATATCCAAAAAGGCAATACAAAATTCCAGTAATTATATTATTCATTTTTTAAATAATGTGATCAGTAATAATGCGTAACAATAGTTTTATACCATTTGCAATGATTTCCATTAAGTCACGCTCCCGGCCAGAACACACACTCCTAGGAGCTCTAACCGCGCCCGGCGCTCTGACTTACCTGATTATTAATTGCTCACACCTGTTTCCCAGCTCGCTAGCCTTATATATACAGAGAGAGACGTTTCCCATTTCCTCTTTTCGAAGCATTGTTATGAGTCCGTCATACTTACTGAGCGATTTCCTGATTCCTACCTGATTCCCTACCTGATTCCACCTCTGTCTAGTCCTTGTCTGTTTTGTCTGCCCAGGAGGATTGATACTCGGTTTAGGACCTCCTGGACTGTGACATCGACAACGACCCTGCCTGCCCCTCCGGATTACTCTCCAAGTGACTTCCTGGTTACTGACTCCTGCCTATATTCTAATTATCCACCTCTGAATGCCCCAAATAAACCAAACTTATTTTACATCTGCACACATCTCATCTCTGAATACCTGAGCGTAACATGTATAAGATAATCAGGCGTCTAATTGCTCTGTAATTGCGGTTATATAATGGAAAGTCTTACCAAAATTCCAAATCGGATTTTTTTCCCCTGTGTTCATATCTAGGCCTATTTGTCTTTAAAATTACACTTGTGTGGAAAGTAAAATATTTTTAAATTCCATATCAAACCCACACCCATTTTAGTGACTTTGAAAGCTTTTTATTACGACAGATTTTCAGAGAAATAATAAGAAATTGCTTAATCTGGCTTGGGATGGAAATATATTCAATGTGCTTTTATTAACTTTCTATGAAATTCTTTAGGTTGAATGTCTATCAGAACTACTTGCTTATTGTTTAGGTCTTCTGCCTGTCAAAACACACAGGCCACATAAAAGAGACTGCAAAATACGCCTTGTTTCAAATATGCTATAATGCGGGAATGAACTTGGGATGGGAAGTCCGTAATAAGGCTGAATAAAACGTTAGAGGACAGTGTCGTTTATTTTTATCTCAGTTCGTTTTTTAATGAGTCGATTACTCTCTGCGAGGCCCCCGGGGGTCTATGAGTCGATGGGGTTTTGCGTTTTTTAAATGGGACTGTGATTGTTTTTCCATGTTTATTCACCAGCCATGGGTCAGCAGACTGCTGTAATCTTCTCTCTCTCCCAAGGACAATTTGGAGAGATATCATGAATAAAAATGGTCTTCATAATATTGTGTAGAAGAACCCAGTGCAACCACGAATACTATTATGACCAGATCTGGAGTGGTTAATGTCAAAGGCATTAAATATCCAAGAAGCAAAGTGGTACTAGACACTCCAACTTCGAGCTGGACTTCATTTTCTCAGCCATGAGCCCTCGATTACATTTCTCTTCAGTGCACTGGTATACACAAACACAAACGCAGATATACAAACATACCTATAATGCATGCACAGACACCAAGTATAAACACAGATTGTCTTTTACTGGTGTGATCAGTGAAGCATGTTCTAAGCTTACTGCCTAATTTTTGCCTGGAGGGCTGCTGGAAGACCAACCCAGAAACATGAGGCAGCTGAGAACCAAAGCACAGTCTGTCTCAACTACAGTTACTCTAAACTGCATCTGACAAACACCTCTGAAGACTTGCACTCAAAGGCAGGCTTGATGGAGCCCTGAATACCAATAAGAAATGTTCCTAATGCAAAGCCAAGGCAGTCTGATTTTGCAGTCTAGACCCCCCCCACCTCTCTCTGTCTCTCACCACTCCACCTTTTTAAAATGTTACATATTAACTAAAATTTATGCTCAGAATATAAGTGTGAAAGGAGATTTGTTTATATATTTCTCTTGTTTACCAGAATTAAGGCCTTGGAAAGTCCACAAATGAAAAAGAATCAGCATGATGAATTGAGACAATAGCCTGTTAATACCATGGGACACAAAGAACCGAGCGACAACAGGATAACTTTATTAACAGTGTTGTCCAACTACCATGCAGGTATTTCATTTATTCACAATTTGCATTGATAGAATCAAAGCAAGTTCCCAGAATGTTTGGCCAGTGTTGCTTGTGCCAAAGCAAAACACTGTACAACTCTGGAAAGCAGAAATGAAGCATTACTGTAGGAATCTGGATGCTACTTAGAATTAAAATTCCAAGATTGTTCTACTAGTAAAAGGGTGCTTAGCAACACAGTTGTCAAGGCAACTTTTTTTCTTGCCTGTACCCTTGACCCAGATGACAAACTTCCAGAGGGAGAGAGAGAGAAGAATTAAAATGGAAAGAAAAGTAGAATTATATCAAATTTAGTCTTTTCCTTGAACTGTGGGGTAAGGGGAGTCATAAGTTTCTGTTCAGGTCACATATCTAGAGACATGTTCTCACTCTCTCAAACTCCTCATAGGCACAAAGATCAAGATAAAAGTAGCGAGCATTTCATGGATTACATATATATTCATGAGAAGCTCATGGCAGTAAAAGAGCCCGAGGTCACTGTGTGTTTATAAAAAATAGCAGGGTATATCCATAAAAGACAAACTGAAATATACGTTGTGTTGTGTTGTATGTGTGTGTGTGTGTGTGGTGTGTGTATAGTGTTTGTGTGTGTGTGTGTG
>JAOXYF010000007.1:2116881-2142101 GCA_028565775.1 Sternarchorhynchus goeldii | reverse complement strand
GGGGGCGTGAACAAGGGGTCCAGATATCCCTGGCAACAGGGGACTTTAATGCTAAAAGGCCATGGACTCAGGGACCTGCGGGCCAGAGTCCTTCCATGGGTGCAGGGACCCTGCCAGGGAATCCCCTACCTTCGTGCCCATATGTGCGTAACATATGTGTGTCTGTAACCGTTTTTGTGTATGTCCCTTTGTTCTCTTTCATGTCTCTTCCTATTACTTTGTCTGTCTTTGTTTATGTTACTGTGTCTGTCCCAGTGTTTTTGCCTTTTGTGTCTTCCCTTATTCTGCGGAGGGTGGCGTGATCCGGCCACACCCAGCAAAAGCCCTTTAGGGTGGTGCGAGGACTGTGGACCCCCACTCCTCCCCCTCTTGGGTGGAACTGTGGTCTTCGGTGTGCATGCTGTCCTGTGTAGGGCTCGTTTTGTTGCTCGTTTGTAATTACCTGTGGGAAGCGTGCGTGTTCCCCCTGTCTTTGTCGGTGTTGATCAACTCTGTCGCTGTTCGGTGTAGCTCTGTCTGTTCGGGGTAGCTCTGTCTGTTCGGTGTAGCTCTGTCTGTTTGTGCATCTTCGCTCGACATCCTGCTTCACTTACTGCTTCACTTACTGCGCTTCGTGCCAATGCTACGTTACAAGCAGCCTTTGCTAATATTAAAATATTATATGATCATATATCTAAATATATGATCAGCCGAAGCTTGCATCAGTTTCTAGAGAAAACAAGTAGCTTAAAGCAACAGGAATTCTGTTGCATTCAAGAATTCTTAGGATGTGCTAAGAATCACCTGAGGAGTTCTTTTATTCAGGTGTAGGTAAACAAAGAAGACATGCGATACCAAAGAAAATGCACGACTGTTTTGGTCTAATTTTAAGATTTCACATATGAGCTCCAAGGGCAAAAGGACAGTAGCAACATCTTATGCTTTTGATGATCAAAACCTTAACACTAACTGTCCATCCAAGCACAGAATTGTGTCCAGCTGTCAAGCTGTGTGGCCTAGATGTTGACCTTTGATTAGCGTCTACTCATCTTTCTGCTGTCCTTTTAAAAGGGGATGTTGTATTTTCAGCTGGTTAGGGTGACATTTTAGTGAATGAATTCAGACTGCAGCTGAATGGTCTGCATATACATAAGGATAATTTAACATTTTAAGCTTCAGTCAACATTTTAATCAATTACAAAATAATGCTATTGGATGGATGGATGGATGGATGGATGGATGTGCATAAAACCTTGTATGTCATTATCACATGTTCACCATAAAGAACATAAACAATACACGACGTGCTTCATTGCATCCCTCACACTTTTATCCAGGTTCCAACAGCTTCATATTTTCCCCAGGGCTAGACAAGTCTGAATACAGGGAGAACAGGGAAATGGACCACTCCTGCCCTCCTTGGTATGCTGGACCTAAGTCATAGTTCAGGGTCCTGTTCTGCTCTCTTGCTGGGCAGCAATTCCCCTTTTAATGATGTGATTTGAGAAGAGGCCATAAAAGCTCTCAGCCTCACCAGACTACTACTGTTTATAATTGAAAAGAGCTTCAGTCTGGTGCATGGGAAACCAGTGGGGATTTCTTCAGAAATAGACACTGCTGTTTTATTAAGTTTGTTCATTAAAAGTTTAACTATTTCTTTTGAGATTAGACACCTCTTTAAAACTTGAAAGGGGGGGGGGGGAATCCTGCATAAACTGATGAGCTTTGTTGTGTTTGTCAGAATTTTCCAGTCCTGCACTACACACCTTAGTGTTTCTCCAATCCTAACACACCCGACTCATCAGGTAACTGAAAAAAACACTTCATGAGATAAACGTGTGTTACAGCTGAGACCTAGAATATGTGGTGCGGGGAAACTCCAGGTCCCAGAGTGAGAAATGAGTGTAAGTAATCAGTGTAAAAGCTCAAACATTCCTATGTCTGTGTGAAGCATGGCCATTTTGTCTGATATGTGCGCTGTGCACTTTTTATGTTATGGTTCACACCTTTTCTCCTACCAATGAATTACATCAATGCCTGCAATGTTATCCACACTGCTGTGTTCCACTAGTGGCTAGCATAGAATTTATCAGTAATTAGTTCTGGACATGTTTTAATAGAAAATGATGTCCCTTAAGGTCTCCTTGTCACTTGCATGGATAGCTCTAATGATAATCAGGCTCTGGATGGTCGGAGAAATATATACTGATGGCATGATCTGTCATCCAGAATTAGCAATTACTAAATCCTTATCACTGTTATGCCCTTTGTGGGTATGGCAAAAATGCTGAACAACAAAAATTGTTGATGGATAGGTTTGTGTGTGTGTGTGTGTGTGTGTGTGTGTGTGTGTGTGTGTGTGTGTGTGTGTGTTGCTTATAAGTGCATTACATTCCCATGAACTCAGTATTTCACAGTGAGTTGCTCATTCATGCTTTTGGTTTTATGAGAGTAATGCAATATCAAACACACATTAACTGACCACTAAAAAAGTATTACCCTGAAAATAAACACAAAGTTAATCAAGACTCTGGAAGACAGCTTTAAGAAAGTGTTATTCAAAAGTATTTATAAGTATTATCTATAAGTATTATTATATCAAAATCGGGCAAACTAAGGAGGGTTACAGTTATAAATATATAATTCATGGTCTAAGTTTAAACAGCCTCAGTAGAACTGAAAACACACAAAATAATTTTGCTTTATGTAATAGTATAATTATACCTTTTCTATGCTCTGTAAGACTGAATGTGACCTATAGTCAAGTTTTCTGAATTGTGTGTCAGCTTTCAGGGCACAAGAACTAAGAAAGAATTAAATGTAAAATTGCTGCTACGGCTGGCTCACCTTGGAACTTGATTTTGACCACCCCAGCTGAATTTTAACAATGTACGCTCTGAGAAGGAGAATGCTGCTTGACAAATACTCTCTAAAGAAAAAGAAAAAAAAAAAGGAAAATCACAGAGAGATTGGCGACACTGCTTCTGCAGCTATTAGCATTCAGTATGGATGCAATCAAAGAGATCATCAAGGAATTCACCCATAAGTGTCTGCTGGAGGCTCCTGGTAGGGATGTCAAAGCTCCAGTATGATTTTTGTTCTGTGAAATCACGGCTCGATCACTGGGCAGAGCAGGGAGAGTGGCATGCGAGTGGCATGTGAGTGGCATGCGAGTGGCATATGTCCTCGATGCTGCACAAAACCATGGGAATGGCATTCTAACAGTGCAACATGAAGACAGGCAGGAGTGCACAGACCTGGAAGGGCACAGAACCTCACTGTCATCTCATAAACACAGAGGATCCCAGCCAGCGCTCTAATTTGTGCCCCACACGGCCCAGGCAGAGAGCTGAGGGCACACACTGTATGATCTTTCTGCAGTAAAGGCTCCCTGCACTCGCCCTCCAACAGTGTCAAGGCGCAGAGGGCATCGTGCCCAAAAAGGTGAGAGGAGATGAGCCTCAGACCATCATCTTCAGGCTGTGAATCTTCCATCAAACAGGTCATCAGGCAAGCAGTGAGGGAGGAAGACGAGGCAGTGATGCATGACAATGCCCCCCTTGCCACATACCAGGATTTCTTCATGGAAATGGCACACGCAAGAAGGAAATCGTTCCTGCTGGTCCAACTGGGAAGGTTGATGAACTCTGCTTCTGACTATATGGTTTTACTCTCCAACCTGAAGGTAGTAAAGGGGAATAGTGAATGATTTGCTAACATCCCAGAGGATTTGGAAAATGTTCTGGCTATGTTGGTCTCAAAAGAAAGTTCTTCACTCTAACAGCACATTGTCCGTCACTTTAGAGACCAGTTTCAATGACTGAGGCTGTACTGGACTCCATACATGCTAGAATGGTATGTGTGGACCACTGAACTTTACATCATTTACATACATTTATAAATGTTATATCTTACAATACTCTCCAGAAAGATGTGCAAACTCTTGGCTTTCCCAGATTTCTGGCCCAACCCCACACTCACTCATCTTTCCATTTCTCCTGATTATTATATAACAAGGTCTTTTCTTACATAGTGTAGTAGGAGTCGTTTGTCTTCCTGGTTTGTTTTTGTATGGTTTATACACCCTGGCATTGTCCTTAGTTTCCAAACTTTGGACTCTGTACTATTAAATCCTGGGTTTGCATTTTCCTCTGTGTCCTGGCATCAAAGAACTCAAACTGTATATATTTCTAATATATTTTCAAATCACCAACGTACTGTACAAAATTTTAAGCTGTCCTCTTGTTTTTCAAATGTATTTAAGAGACTTAGCAAATATTCCAAATACAACAAATAACATTTTATTACCATTTGTTAAGGCGGTAAAGAAGACATTCGTTTTGTTTCTTGTTGCTTTAACAGCAGATCAGTTGATCCTTGTTTTTCATTCAAAACAAAATGTTACAGTTTGGTTTTGTTTTGTTTTATAACCTGTTAACGACATTATCTTCCATGTATTCATTAAATGGAAAGATCATGTGTTCATCGAATTAAAATATTTACAGCCTGAAATAATACTACAACTAAAAATACAATAGCAATACACTGTGCTTTAATACTTTACATGCAGAAAATTTTAGTATAGCACCATAATAATAGTAATAGTAATATATAAATATTAATATATATTATTTATAATTAATATTATATAATATATAATATAAAATTAATATATAATATATACTGTGAATATATAAATATTAATATATAACACATTCCTTCATATTGAGAAAGTAAGTGTATTAAGTGGTATAAAGGTCAGCAGGTAAGGTTTATATAAACCTAATCAATATATTTATCATATTCATTGTGTAAAAAAATCACTGTTTCTGACGGGGGGGTTTCCACTACAGAAACCTACAGGGTTTGTGTGGTTATAATGAGGTACAGGGTCATCTTTGACTTAGCAGTAAGCTTGCTCTACCTCAGTGTGGACTTCCCAGGAGCAAGGATGGCCCTTGTGAGGGAACCCTGTAATAGTGAGACAGATTGTATTTTGCAAACTCCTGACCTATATTTCAGCTCAAGTCACCTCACTGGTGTGGTCTGGTCTGCCCCTGTATTCCCCTGTCTACCCTCCTGTTTGTGCCAGTTGAGAGGGAGTCCTGCCTGAGATAGAACTCCAGATAAGAGGTAAGGGGGGTGTGTGTGGCAGATTGGAAATCAGATGTGAAACAAAGCAATTGCATTTCGTATTGAATTGGGAATAAGGGACAGAATATGAAAAAAGGTCTCCCTCCTACTATTCCACCTTCTAACTTGCTCTATATCTTGTAACCTTGAAAGAGGTAAAAAGGATGAAATGCTTAAATATTTTGATCGCGGATCTGTTTGAATGGTTTAACCTGCTAATGGTGTAATCCTTTCCTCTAGAGAGGCTCCAGCAGGTGTAGCTTTCATCATACCTGTGAAGGCTGGGCAGCATTTGATGGAAGGAATCACATATTGATCTGTGTGAATTTGACACTTCAGAGGAGCACTTAGTAACAAGTATAATTCTTTTATAAAGTCTCGTCACACCTATTGTTTTGAATTATTTCTAGACATCAGGTATTCTGTGCTGCTGTTTCTGGATCTGTTTGATCTTCTTTCTATTGCAGTACGGTGAGTGTTGACAGTCTGTCTTATTCCAGCATCATACACCATGTATTCAGGCCTGAGTGACTACTACCCAACAGCACAAAGGCAACACGTATCACTTGCACTGCTTTAACCCTGTCTTATAATCATTGGAAAGACTGAGTCTCTAAAGCCCTGTGTTACAGCTGAGTTCACTGCGATAGAACAGCAAAATACATGGAACATAAATGTATAACACAAGCAAATCATGTCAGTTATGGATGGCAGAGCTGGAATGATCTAGAGCCATCTAGAATCCACATCGAGCCATCTAGAAGTGGAGCCTATTTGCATAAGTACACCTGTAAGTAAGCACAGACATACACAACCTCTTTTTTTATTGTAGTGACAATTAGAGCCTCTAGAACTTAAAATGTTTACACAAAGGTTTCACTGATCAAAGGGATATGAACTAACAAAATTTGTTGTCTCAGGTATTGAGCTGAATTGTACAAATGCATGCTGGCAGAAAAAAAAGATGGTTTTATCCAACTAAATCAGATATGTGACATGGATATCATTAAAGCAGTTAGAGAATGTACATTCCCATCATGCTGAAAGAAGAAGAACTATATTATTTAAGCTGAGAATTTACAAAGTACACCTGCTGATGTGTGGGGGTGGGAGTAGGGGTACCCATGACAGTTATGGATGCAGGTAAACCTTGCTGCTTCTCCTGTGGTTTCTAATTGATTAATTTCTTATCATTGAAATCTCTATGAATTCTTTATAAGACTGCTTTATGTTATATTACATGGATAAAAGCATGCCTTGAAATCTTGTAATAATAATAACTGACATGACCCAGTCGGCACCCAGCTAGGATTTAGCTTGTAGTCTGTGCCAGACTAAAGCAAAGCTCACTTCCCCATTCTACAAAGCCGTAACGATTTACAAGAATATTTTTTTCTGGTTTTGAATAAACACTGTTTTTGGTCTCCACCACTCATGTGTCTCTCCTGTGTCATCAATGTCACAGTAACATTTATTCCTCCACAGTGAACATTGTAATTCGAATAAGTAATTGCCTCACAACTTTTCAGTGAAATTCAAAAAACAAACAAACAAACAAACAAAAAACAGCCCCACAACATCTGATCAGATGTCCACAGAAAATAACTTCTGAATCATTGCTGCTAACAAGTCACCAAAGTCTTGGTAAATGTGTGACTACACAGGCTGAAAGGGTGAATGAAGCCTCACTACTGAATCAGTGCACACTTGACTGTGGAGATACAGAGGAACACACCACTCAAGAGCAGAGAGCTTCACTATGTGCCTCTCCATCTCCCGACCTCTGTCACACTGGGTGGCCTTCCTGCTCTGCTGTTGCCCTACTTCAATCTTTACAATAAATCTACCTGCGTGTGAAAAGTGCGGGACGGTTAGCGATGGGCTGGCTTGTGCAGGAGAACACACATCTCTGCTGCAGTCGAAAGGAGTGCGATCATGCTGATGGTGTGTATATATGTAAGGCAGACCATGTTACAAAGTCCCTTTGCACGGAATCAAAGTAGAGGCACATGCAGCCTGACTGCTATCTGGAAAAGCACCTTACACCCACCCTGCAAACCCTTCCCAGGTGACTCAGACTGCCAGAGGCACCCTTCATCACCACGCATTCAACATCTTGTAACATCTGTTCATTACCTCTGACATATTAGAAAGAGAGAAACAAGAAGAGGTGAGGTGGGGTGGGGTGGGGTGGGGGGTGTAGTGGGTGGGGGCACCTTTTGGTCCACCATCAGTGCATTTTACTGGAGGCTGAAGAGGCTTCCTGACACACCGACCCCTAACTTCTGCTGTTTTTTACTAGTAACACGGTGAGAGTGTGTTCAAGGTCTGAGGATGGTGGGGGTAGAGGACTTTGTGCCTGTACAATGAGCACATGCAGGTTTAGTAAAATCAATAGGAGGAGGTTATTCCAGGCACCTGCCGCATTATTCTTGTGCACAACCTCGAAACATCTGTGCCTCCTGAAGAGCTTTCTTCACACCTCACTGTAAAATGCTTCCCACCTCACTGCAAAATGCTTCACACCTCACTGTAAAATGCTTCACACCTCACTGCAAAATGCTTCACACCTCACTGTAAAATGTCACATGGAAATGAACACATGACATTGCCTTATTTGAGACATCAATAAAGAATTCAGGATACATTACCCCATTATAGCAGTTGAGGAGTATATAACAGTGAAAGCTCATAGAAAAAATGCTACAGATTCTTTCATGGATGAATATGCTCCTCTTTACACAGATCAGTATAATATCAATGAAACTATTATCTTATATAACATACTGTATATTCAGATTAGCACACAAATATGAAGGCTTTATATGTATTCGACATTGCATATGATATATCACAGCAGAGCAAACATAGCAAGGCAATATTTCTCTCAAGACTCCTAAAGTCTCTAAGACCTACAATAGATCTATTTCTCTGCACCAAGACTAATGCGAACATTTGTCGAATCCTCCATTGCATCCTGCGAGAAGACTGGGCCGTCTTAAACGAAGGCAATTTGATTTCATCCCTCCCTGAAGCGAGCACAGGGCCTTTGACAAACAGTCCTCTGAAAGGGGATTACTGGGAAAGGTCAGAGGAAGCGAGAGTGAAGCAGGGACAGAAATTAAACCCTCACATGATATCTGTGGACCAAATGCACTTCATTTTACATGCACACACACATCCACAGACACATACACATACACTCTTATCTAACAAGAACAGAAACATGGTGGACTGGGTCAAATCCAGTAATACCTGTTTTTTTATATACTATTATATATATTAATTTCTTACTATCATAAGTTTTCATACAAGTTTACATATCGTAAGTTTCATACTTTGGAAATGTTTGATTCTGGCTATTAAATTTTGCCAGTTGTAACTCTGTTGGAATGTAGTTATTCCTAATTCCAGTTTTATCAACCTACTGATTCAAGTTCAGCAAAAGTATGTGATCTCCTGCATTCCTCCCAAGCTTTATGGTGCAACAGTTTTTTTTTGTATGGTAGTGAGAGTCTTCAGAGTGATACCTGCTCTTCCGTATAAAAAGGATCGCTGTGTATTTGGGAACCCAGGCCTTGAATGGTGGTGTACATGTTGCACAACACACAAGAAGATGTATTTCTCAGCATCAAGCCTCTTTCGTTGTGTATCCATGGTTATTTGGTTTGTACTTGAAACATTCACTCATTTTCACAACATGGTAAGACTGATTCCAGTTCAGTGATTATGTTACATAGTATTCAAAGCTAGTCATTTCCCTGATTTCATATTGATCTTAGATTCATTTAAAGTGTCAACAAATCATCAAAAAGAAGCCAATGGGAAGCCTCCCACTTATTTATCCCTCTCTCTTTATCTGTCTCCATCCCTACACCCACCGTTCTTTTGATTTATTTGATTTTTGATTTATTACTCCAAAGCGCATCATAAGTGTAGTGAGTGGTAGCAGTGAGTTTCCCCCATGGTGTTTCTTTGAAGACATCCCACACAAACGGGCTGCTGAGTCATGCACCCCCCCCCCATCTTTCTGGAAGAACCCTGTCTCTCTGTGACTTCTCTCAGTAGAGAGCAGGAGAGAAACAGAGAGCAAGAGAGAGAGAGAGAGAGAGAGAGAGAGAGAGAGAGAGAGAGAGAGAGAGAGACAGAGAGAGAGAGAGAGAGGGAAAGAGATGGGAAAGTATTGGAGTGTAGTTCCAGGACACACCCTGGGAGGCAGTGTTGACCTTTGAGAAAAGGTTGTAAAAATCAAATGAAAGTTGGGTGTGAGGGAAAAAAAAAAGATAAAGATAAACAGAATAAAGTTAAATAGAAGACCAGTGAAACATGTCTACCAATATTTTAAAATGATTCTATGGTTTGAATTTTGGTAGTTTTGTAAAAGCTTTTTTTTGTAGCTGAATTTCAGATCAGCCTTTTCATGGTAAGAACTGGTCAGCTGGTTTTGAATGCAAGACATTATGATTACAATGACCGTGTACAATGATGTACCTTAATCTGGAATTGTTATAACAACTGACTAGATGTTTACTTGTTGCATGAAAGTAAAACAGGACATATTTCATTAAAATATTTTAAGGTTTTATACATCTCCGTGGCTTATTTTAAAAGATTTGTCAGTCAAGATGCTTCATACAGTATTAATAAAATCACAGACAGCACAGAGACTGTAGGACCTTGAGAGGCCTTGAAAACAACACTTATGCAGAGAATATTACATGGTGATCATTCTATATTTATGATTACTGAGCACAAACAAAAAACTGTCATCCACAAGAACTAAAATGATAAACTCACTCAAATTCACTGCCTACAAGATAAATAGCACAGGTCCATGAATAGGCTCAAGCATTACCACCTTTAAAGTGTCTTATAGTTCAACTAAATACTGACTTTTCAACAATCAAACTAATTTGGATGTTTAATGCTTTCAAACTGAAAGCCAGCATTCATTTATATATTAAATCATCAGACTATCAACAAAATCATGGACAATTGCCTTGGCTTCTGCCTTAAACTGTCACCAGGATTCATTATGGGATGCAGAAAGTACAATGTAAAGTACAGATTAAAAAAATTAATCATTCATAAAGCAATGTGACTCCAAACGTGACCCCATCCCAGCATTCCTTCCTGCTGACCCCATCCCAGCATTCCTTCCTGCTGGCCCCATCCCAGCATTGCTTCCTGCTGGTGCCATGGCTGAACGGCGACTCTTACTCATCAGCGGCCTCTCAGCTTTATGACTGTCACTGATTCTGCCTGGAGCCACGCCAGAATCAGGCTAACCATGCCCAGAATTGTCATAGCAGAGGAGTCATTGAAAACATTTAGCTGTGTGCAGAGGAGGAACCGAGACGTGCAAGTCTGGATGAAAACCAAAGGAGTGTGCTGATGATATAAATGTGCCAGTTGGAAAGGGACTAGACCTTCGTGGGGATCCAATCCGTTTCACATCAGCATGGTGACTGCGTTCTGCAAGCCTGGAGCAGCTGGAATGCAGATTGGGAGGCAGCACAGAAAAAAAGGACTTTTTCCTCCCTTGATGATAGACCCAGAACACTTTCTATTCATTTTCAGGGATGTCATTCTAAGGTCAGCGGTAAGGGGAAAAGAGATGTCCGGTACTTTGCACAAAGGAACAGTAGCGTGGAAGAACCCTTGAACCCAGAACCCTATGGTATCAGGTCAACAACCATGAAATAGAAACCCCCCTATAGCCCAACAACATCCCAATCCCCAGCATGTAGTCCTGACTCCTTCAACTTATATTTGTTTTGCAGGAGTATTTTCACCGAGTGGTACTGTTCAGCAAGATGTCACTCACCAAGGGGTGCAGAAGGGTTCCAATACCTACTGAATTCTTTTTGACTTACTTTACTCTATATATCATTCTGTCTGATTTCGAAATGTGTTTGTTTTTTTTCCATAATAATACAATTTTGCACATTGTGGCTGCTGTCAAGGAGCTGTGCTTCCTTTTGGTGTTATGCTGCACTGTTATCCATTATCATTACATTTTACCCAGTTGATAATAAACTTTTTTTTTTTTTTTCCTCAGTCAAAAAAAGACTGATTATTTATTACTTTCATATACAGTGTACTACATCCTTTCAGTGACACATTTCCATTGCACTTCATTAGGACCCCATTACTTCAGCAGTGCATTTTAAAACCTCTACTCCCTGCTGCAGCTTATGAGGTGAGAAGAGAGTTGACATTTCTGGGTCAACCGAAACACCCTCTCCATGGATCTTTGATTGATGACTATCATTAAACCTTTTTTGACTGTTCCCCAAAATTGTCTCTAAAATTGTCATTGGGGTCAAAGTAGTTTTGGCATTTATTTGATTAGGAAAGATAAATCCTCCCACCCCTGTTTGCCAGCTCTGGTCTAAGTTCAGGATTGAGTATCATTCATAAGTTGAAGGTGGAATCAGTTTTGCTGGTCTCTGAAATTGGATTTGCTATAACTGATTTTGATTACATAGAAAAGATTTTTTTCTCCAAGGCATGCAAAATCACTTAAAACAATCTAACATTTGCAAAAAAGTAATATGTGTTTTTGGAATAGATTTACAATCATTTCTCTAGACTATACAGTGAAGTATCACAGAGACTGCTAGCTCGTATTCATCCCTTGTTTCCCTTTTCAAGTTTTAAATAAAACTTAATTAAATACTACCAAATTTAATAGATCAACTTCCACCAAGCACAGCTGAGTAAAAGAGACAGCAGAGCCTGTTTGTGATTGACTCTCAGTGGTTTGAGACAGCCGCTCTAGACGTGCAGAGAGGAGGCAGAGCTGCATCCTACCACTGCTCTTCTACCACAGCTGTGTTTATTCATGAGCTGGCTGGCTGGCATTTAATTGCTCTCTCATGGAAATAGAGCCCCCACTCAGGGTGAAATGCAACCCTAGTGGGAAATTGTGGTGATAGAGCCATTTAACACAAAGTTACTGTGTGCGTATGTGCAGAATTCAGAGAACAACAACTGGAACCAGAGGACTCTACATATATAGGTCACTTACCTTATTAAACGAAAATCTTACATGAGATGCAGTAGACTTTTCTTTCCTTCTTTCTTTCTTTCTTTCTTTCTTTCTTTCTTTCTTTCTTTCTTTCATTTATGGTGTTTACAGGGTCCGTCCATCAAAGGTGTAATTACTAATCAAATACATGCCAAAATGTATTGCAGCATTATCGTGGGTGGAGTGCATAACTGTGAGCTTAAAAGCTTGCGACATTACACAGATCACACTCACCCCCCCTCCCTCCATGTTTGTGAATACAATCCCTCTAGTGCCAAAAAAATAAAAAATAACAGACTTTGCAACTTCAACCACATACGCACAGTTTAAAACAAAATAACAAAGACACACTTGTTTGGACTGACAGGTTGTATAGATCCAATGAAGAAGCTAAACTCAGAGAATGTCCTTGTGTGAGTGGCATCCATATAGTATATTCGTAGTGTCCCACTTTGTAAGCAGTGCTGACTGTTAATTGGATTTTTACTATCACACCAGCATAGCAGTGTTAAAAGGGCAGTTTATTCATTAATCACAGTTATTTAGTGTTCTGTACACAGGTCTGTGTTGCTTTGGTGTATTTTGTGCAGTACTAAATATAACTTCTCAGTTGTTTTTTTTTTTCTGAGCAAGTAAATGACCTTCACGTGATATCTCACTTTTTGTATTGTAAGGAACAGACCACGAGACAGTGAACTCAGATACGATACCTACATTTTTCATTAATAATCATGGCGTTGTTTGCTAATTATGCATCTTTTAAAGTGGGAGACTTATATTAATGTGTTTTCTGAATGTCAAGATTGCAACTACAAGTTTACACATTGGACCATTTTCTGCTGTTTCTTAAAATAGTTGTCCTTGTATATTTATAAACCTTAACCTATATATGCTTGTCTCAAGTGTCATTTGAGTGCTGCATTTAAGCCTTAAAAAATCTGATTTTTATCCAGTTTGCAAATATATATTTCCTACTACATTTTTTTAGTCATCACATACCTGGTTTTATCCTTCTTGTCTTTTGCCCTTTAGATTTGGCTGTATAAGATGTATTCTCACCTTTGGTTATGCAGTTACCCATTTTGGGCAATCAGGAACTGGACAGGCTCCACTAAAATCATGTGACATGCTCCACTAAAATCATGTGACATGCTCCAGCCTTGCGTTTAGGTGCAACAGCCCTCCACCTCAGTGATGGTCAGAATGACATTTAGAGGCAAAAATGACAAAAAAAATATAAGTGCTTTGGCATCTGTAAATAGGACTGTTCCACTGTTCTCTCCTAGTGCTCATTCACAAAGACTCCCCCTGTAGAACCATGCTCCTACAGTTCTTCTGGAAAAGCATTAGCTCACTGCTGGCTCAATTAAGCTGATAGTTCGGCAAAGACATAATGACTGCAATTATGGACACCTTCAGAGCCTGCCAATTCACAGTGTTCAGCATCTATAGTCATGTGAGGCCTTTAAGGTCAATGGTGCTATTCATGAGCAGAATACCAAATGCAGTTGCAGTCTGACTTTAAAGCCATTTCAGTATGTTTCACCTATCTGGCCACCCAGGTAATGGAAGGGAAGGGGCAGCCCTTAAGTACATGCACTCCTTCTGAGCTGAACATCAAGGATAATGCACTGAGTATCTGTCTACACAAAGATGGATGAGTGTGAGTATAGAATGCATGATATCTTTCAGACATCAGCAACATTAGTGAGGTCAAACAGGGAGATCCAAACAGTGCATTAAAAAAGGACATTTTTGCTGATTAAATCTGTTTTACCTTTGGCACATTTTGGACCATAATCACTGTCATCATTATAATTACTGTCCCCATAATAACATAAAAATACAAATCCAAAATACATAAAAAAAACAGCAACCATTAGTGCCTGGTGGGAAATAGCTGTGTCATGGTGTTAAATAACCCAGCTGGACCTAAGGCATCTGTGTAGCAACAGAACCTTGTATTTTATGCCATTTTATTTTACATAATATCTCCTGCATTCTTAGAACCATGTTTACAGTTTGTCCTTACATTACATAATATTGTATGGTATTGTATTATTTCATCCAAGAAAGAAAGGAATAATGAGAGAATGTCACGCGTTAAGTTAAGGGCTAATTTAGCGGTCGTAAAGGACCTTCTGATGACAGGCAAATGATGGAAGACATTATAACAGCCAGATCCCCTCCACCCATTTAATTCCACTGCTCCACAGTATCCATACACCACCCTGTTCAAGTCCAGTGCCCTGTAGTAAACATGTCCTTGGAGAACTTTTTCCTTTATGTCTGAGGATTCTTTACAGCACTGTTTGTGTGAAGCAAGCTTGAAGAAAGAGAGAGAAAAATTAAACACAAGACAGAATAAAAATATATCAACATTCAACAACAACAATACCTGTCACGGGTGAAGAATGTGCAGTCAAAGAAAAAGAAAGGGAAGCTCCACACAGGTCTCCAACTGAAATGTTTAATGAACGCAACGAGACAAAACTGAACCGAAAAGGCATGACTACAACAAAAAAGGCCCAATGTATGCTAATATTCAGACTGCAATAAGCCAAGCTGCAGACTGCTAAGGTGTGCTGTAGCCACGAACCCTTAGTCTGTAGTCTTAATGTTTTTAAATGGCCATAAACCTTACTGTCATAACATCTGATCAGGTGTTTTATAACCAGAGTAATATAACCTGGCATAACACCACCCAACACATCATAAGTTAATATTTTCAAACTGATAGAATGACAGACATTTTTGGTACGGTCCTTATGGCCAAGAGATTTCATGGAGGCAATTATGACCAGGCTAGTATTTGGCAGGCAGTAAATCAGCTCCTCACCTGATGCTGAATAAGCCAGGTTCAGCCTCTCCAGTGGCTGCTTTGCCCTGGCGCTGTCACTCAGATGTGAAATGAGGTCTGAGAGGGGGGATGGAAAAGATGTCGCCTTTAAGTATAAAGAGCATGCACATTCAGAGGTTTGCAGGCTACGGCAGTCGCCAGCCCTGTGCATGTAATCTCAGTCTCTTGCTAGGAATTTCGATGTGGAAGAGCAAGAGTCATGTTTACTTACTGGGTTACAAAATAAAAACCTCTTCCATGCAAAATATAACAGTTAATACACTAATTTCATGCCATTACCTTGCAGCTGTGGTAAACAGGAAATGAATGTGCCAGCATTTGCTTGCAATTTGTATTAGCCAAATGGACCGTACATGTAAAACACACAAATGGCAAAAATACTACTAAAATGTAACTGCTGAAATAAAAAAAAACTGCAGAAAATGAAGGACATTGTACTTTAAGAGTTTTTAATTTCCTTTTAAAACCTTACTGATGCATAGTGATATATAAAAACAAATCACAAACCTTTGACACGTTTCAAGCCAATGTGAACAATGCTATGATCTCTTCACCATTGCATTACCATTACTACAATATGTAAATACAAAATAAATAAATTCAAAATGTAAATTCAAATAAACGTTAGCAGCAAGAGCATTCTTGTGTTTGATTCTCCATGTAAAGTACAGGTAGCTGTTGTATTATCAGCTATCATTGTAAAATGCACAATAGTATTCCATGAAAACTACATTAGGAAACATTAGGGGAAAAAAGGAAATCAGGAACAAATGTTTCTGTGATATTGGGATTAATGTAACACAGATGTACTGTTCTCTGCTTCTCATGCACCTTGAGCTAAGCAGAGTGATGGATTTCACCAGTAGAAAACAAGTCTTCCAGAACTGCAACGAAGTGGTGTGAATTACACAGATTCTGAGTGAAATATTGCAAAAGGATACAAATTGCGCGAGCGTGGTGATTTTCAGATCACCACACTGGAAGAAAATCAATTTTTAAATAAGAAAGTAAGTAAGTAAATAAATAAATAAAACAATAAATAAGGCAGTGTTGACATGATGTGCTCAACGGAAGCACTTTAAGCACTTTAAGGACTTTAAGGAGATTGTGAGTTAAAATCTCTTGAAACCCAAGAGAGCTATTAAGAAAAAATGTTGCCGTCTTCATGGGTCTCAGAGGATGCATGTGTTAGCTCTCATCAGTCCAGGCTGATAGCTGTACTATGACAGGAAGAGACCAATTGTGACGGCTGGAGTGACGGAACAGAGGCAGGCGTTACGGGGGACATGCTTGGGTTTATTAAGCAGGGTTGCCAGTGGCGTACAAACAACACGCACACAAACTTGAGCGTTTAGCAAAGAGCGATAAAATAGGCTGTTTAAACAAGAGCTACTTGCATACAAACAGAACACAGCGTGTAGGCAGGTCAGAGGCTGCGATGCAGTTCACAAGCGAGGCCAATGTACAGCAATGAGCTCAGAGCAGTAGCGCTCTTAAGTAGTCATTGGCTTAATGAGCGACAGGTGCGTTCAATAAGCAGATTGAGAGCGAACGAGGCTTGATTCGGTGGGCGTGGTTTGGGTGCTGGGTGTCCGACGAGACGTGACACCAATGGGAATAGACCGTGGCCAACCTCAAAATATATATTGCAGTATCAAATCATAACACTCAGAAAACTTCTAAATAAAAACAAAATAAACAAAAGCAAGCAGCAACAACAACAAAACATGTTAAATTAGTCACTAAACATCATTGTAATATGGAATATGTCTGATGATTCCCACTGAGGCATATTCTTAATCCTAAAACTGAATAATGAGCGATCAATCTAATTCTCACTATGTCCATCTGTTTATTTTGGCTTTGATTTAGTATCTGGTATTCATCAGTGATTTCGCTGTCGGATTCCTGGACAGCTTGCAGTAACTGCAGTGTAGGAGTGAGCGGTTGGCCTGCTAACTGGCTAGCTTCCTTCACAAACCTACCTTGCAGCTGTAAAAAAAACAACAACAAAAAAACAATGCTCTATACCATTTTAAATGATCTCATTTCTGCCTTTGTTGCTGATAAAATATGAATAGTAATTATGATAAAAATAGTTACAAGAAGTAATAATTAACAGCTCATTTTATAGTGCCATATTGTCATTGCATAAATGATTCAAATAAGGCCCTGCATGGACAATGTAAAATACTGTTTATTTGAAACATAACTTTAGTAAATTTTATTTAACACATTTCTTTTTTCATTGGTAACTTTTATGACACAGGAAAGTTTATTTTTTCTTATATAGCATTTTAAGTATGTTGCAAGAAAAAAATAATTAAATGATAATATACTAATAATATGTGTACTGTATTTAATATATACTGCAAAACATAATATACTAACAATATATGTACTGTAGATTTGTAGATTAATTCTAATTCCAAAGGTTCTTAGAATGTGAATATGTTTCCATTGTGTCTATTTTAACATCTCTTCTGTGATAGTGGTAGCTCAGTGGTTAAGGTACTCGAGTAGTAATCACAAGACTCTGCCACTACTGTTGGGCCCCTGAGAAAAGGCCCTTAATTCTCAACTGCTCAGGATGTATCCAGTCACAATAGTCACACGGGATAAAAGTGTCAGCGAAATTCCGTAAATATAAACAAGCAGACAATTTACTATACAAACTAAACAAAAGCTACCTCAAAGAATCTTATGAAGCTGATGTTCTATCAAGCACTAAGCACAGGTTCTTTTAATCAAGCAGAGTCACACAAGAACAACATTTATCAAATGTTTCATTGGGTTATTATTCCTATTATTTGCTTACATGCAATGATAATTTACCATAAATAAAAACTTCTAAATGAACAAGTACATGTCCTCTGTAATTACAAATTGCATAATTATTCATTATAAATAATGGTTTAAAGCTAAAGCTAAATGCTGCAAAACAATCCATATGGGCACAGCACAGAGAAAGAGGAGGGCAGTAGATGATACATCCACTATTGTTGTTTGAACAACTATAGTCTCTCACATGTCCATTATCCAAGGGTGTGCAAAACATTAGAGGACTCCCTTGATTTATACCATTAGCTTGCTTTCAGTGTCAAACACCAGTGTTTGCTTCACCCAATACAACCTGAATATGGCAACATAATTAATTATGTTAAAAATGCACATTTCAGCCCTGAATCATTTATATATGCTTAAGTCATCCTACATGAAAAAGCTTTTTCAGTGCACAGTGTTTGCTCATATGCATGCGCAGGTATATCCCTGTGAATAGACCAGTAACATTCCTAAGTATAGTTTGCCCCAAAATGTCCAAATGTTATATTCTATAATTTATTTACAAAAAGGAACAGAATAATTGATCCACCTCTTTATTCCAACTCATTTTATCACTATATTTTCAGCATGGCAGATGTACATATCCAGAACAATGCACCAACATTGGTCAATAGACATCATATGCACTACATGGAAATCACACTCTTGAGTTTGGGGCTGTAAGATCCGAGCAGTTTTCAGTTACTCATATTGCATGGCATGAGGTAGTTACTCAAGAAACTGTTATGTCTATAGACCCTGGTGCTGAATGTTGAAGACATAGACCTAGACCAAAAGTGACAGTAAAGCTAAATGATGATATATGTAAGACCTTTTGTGGTCTGTTGTTGCCCCCCTTTAGTGGAATTTACGCTTCATCTAAAACCACGACTAATAACTTCACAATAGAGAGCTGAAAGGTTTTTGTTATTTTTTTTTAGAATTCAGATTTACAAATCATAACAATACTTGTCATGTGATATAACAAAAACAAATAAACAACAACAACAACAAAAATAAGACAACAGTAGAATCCATACCTAAACTCCACTTGTCTAACATTGGCTTGTGTGTTGACATTTAAAAAGAGATAGAATAGTTGCACTGTTAAATACTGTACATTTGTAACTTCCTGATACCATGTACATTGTGTTATATATGCTAACTAATGAGTATGCCCTAAAGTGTAATTAAGGCATACTCAACATAATGCAATTTTATTCCCAATCTTGTGACTTTTTCAGGACATAAATTATTACTTTCTTGTAAGTCATGTGTTATATTGAACCAATTTTGTTGTTACATACCCAAATAGAAAGTCATATTGATCTGGGTGAATGTCATGTCACAGAAGAAGAAGAAGAATATTATTGGTTTAATGAGTTGAAATTAAATCAATGGGTAGAAATCCTGACTAATGCTCTCTGTTTTCCCTATTCCCTTTTGTATCAGACTTGTTTTGATACTACTTTATAATTATGAGGATGCTGAAATGGATTTCACATGATAGGCCCTGTTTATAATACACATAATTACAGAACTGTCAATTTTGCCCAGCAAAATGACATGTAATCATTTAGGTCATCTCGACACCACTCAATCCAATAAACCGAAGCATGGAAAAAAACCTAGCCTGACTTCCAAGTGAGCACCTCTCATAAAAAGCAGTGGATCAAATTAAGAGGCACTCAATTTTCAGTCTGTTCGGGCATATAGTAATTCAGCTTTTAGAGAATTGAAATATAATCCTCAAGATTTTTGGACATTTCAGTGATGGCGTCATGTACAATTATTGCCATAGAATGTTTTTCAGGATCATGTTTCAGTGAAAAGCTCAAGGACAGAAATAGTTTTACTGCCTGATGTGATTTATCACGCCAATTTAAAATAATAATGAATTCATGCATTGATGTCCATTTTATTTTTGTGTATTTTTTTTAAATAAAAATGTAAGCAGCCTAAACACCAGTCTTCCATCATCTTAGACCTATGAGATATATACATTAAAAATGTGCTATAAGTTGATGTGAGACATAGCAGCTCAAAATGTTAACTGCAGGGCTGAAATCCTTTAAACTCTGTACTTGTATTTAACTGGTGGAATTCAATGAAAAATAGGTGAACTGAAATACTATCAACTCACATCACTGCAAGTACTGGACCAAGTGCAAGCTTAAGTTTCTCCAGATGCTGACACAAACCCCAACCCTGCTCTCATCCCACTGAATCATCATCACTCCTTCAGGTTCTTGGATGCTGTCCCAGACTTTCAGATGTCCTCCAACAGGAACGCCAGGGTGTCAGTATAGATTAATGTGGCACTATGCTGACTGATCAACTGCCGTGAGTGGGAGACTGCCGGCTAGCGCCGGTCCAGCCAAGCCTGGGGGTGAAAGTGTTGTCTGTCATTGTTACTCAGCTTGTGCACCTGTCTCAGGGAGACGAGGGCTAGTAATTTTTTGGGTCTGATCTCATAGCTTCACAGACACAGGTTTTCCAGTAAGCAATATATTACGCAATACAAACAGGGCAATCTTTGTAAGTGGTGGTTTTCTTTAATATTTGGACAGGTTGAAAACCTGTTGTAAACACTTGTAACATTGTGATTTAAAAAAGGCTTATCTAATTTACATAAACAAAATGTTCATCAAAAAAGTAAATATTTACTCAGTTGGGATGAGTGTGTTTTAAGTAGAATAAATGATTGTGTTTTGATACCTCACATGTAATTAATAGACTTTATTATCATACCACATCTACACTAATTTCCCTAATTAGGTTTGTTCATTAACTTAAATGATTTATAGTGGTTGTGGATGTAGCTGCATTTAATAAGCTCCTTTACCCACTCTGCTCTTTATTGAGAGACTTCACACTTCTCTCTGTTTTTTTCTCACCACTGTAGAACAAAATGTTCAATGCTAGTTAAAACATGGCTTCTTTCTTCTGTATGTTTAATTAGCTAGCATAAAGTTATGATTTAAAACTGACTATTTATAGTTTTTTTAAATGTGATTATTTGTAGTAAAAGCTAGTGATATAGAAAAGGTACTATTTCTCCACATTGTCCTTCTAAACCCAGATGTCAGTTAGTCTAGCACAGCAATAACTTCAAATTACCTTCCAAAATCTTCCAAATTACCATATTGTTTCATATTTATGACAGAAATCATAACTATATCTATTTTAAATTGTCCCAAAATTACTGTATTTTGGGTTTTGTCCATAAACTTGCCACACATATTTTCATACCTCACTTATGTAAAACAATGCACAGAATGAGAGTGAGTAGACCAGGTTGATCTTGTTTCAGCAATGATTATGCTTTGCCCTTCCCAAGTCATTCCTCATTCCAATATATAAGGGTCTTATTACTTTTCAGATTTACTTTGGTGTGTGTTTGTGTTTGTGTGTGCGTGCGTTTGTGTGTGTGTGTGTGTGTGTGTGCGCGCGCCGTGGTTTGCCACAGGTCCGCAAGCTCTAAATCAGATCGTCTGCACATGCCAGCTCAGCTGTGCTTGCCTCAGTCGGTGGTGCTTACAGCTCACGTCACATCCCATCTGCCCCTGTCGTCTTCAATTAACCTATAGGAGCCATCAAGCTGAACCTGCAGGTCCAGTGTGGGGCTCCATGCAGTCCACGTGGCTCACCTCTGCAGGTCCACCTCTGTACATACAAATCATAACCCAAGCTCCTCACCTCTTCTATTTTTATTTATTTTTTTGTTGTTGTTGTTATTATTCTTTGCTGTGAACAAGGTCATTCATCAAACTGACAGGAGAGTAGTGTACAGCCTTTCCTCAGAGTTCTGAGGGGTCTTCTTGTCCCCACCTACACGGAAGACTTGAAGGTGTGAAAACCCTGCCGTGATATGCTAATCAGAAGGCCATGTCTTAGGGCTGCCAATGGCATTGGTTTTGCATACTAAAATGTGTGCAATAGTGTAATTAAGATGCTAAAGCTGGGAAATATTTTGACAATTCTAGATTAAGTTGGATCATGATCTAGAACTCTTGAGTCTACCATCTACCAAACAGTACTGATAGCTCCCCACAGTGCATTTGATGAATCCAACAATTCAAAACATTGACACAATCAGCTATAGAAGGATTGCTGAGTTTTACTATCTTTTACTTTAGAACATACAGATATTTTCTTCTGTTAAAGTCAAACAAATTGCCAAAACTAGACTGTGGCTTATATTGTGATGTGAGTATTTAGAGCGGAGGTAAGACAAAACCTGGGTTCACAAAAGCTGGAACCTTTAAGCTGGATCCTCAAAATGTTTCACAGCGTGAAAAGTTAGTTAAATTATTAGTATTATTATCAAAGATAAATTTGATAAAACATATATGAACTAAACAAATCAACTTGTTTAAAAATTATACATTTTTGTAGTAATTATTTGCAGTAAGATAATTTAATTACTTTGACCAGATTTATCAAGAAAAAAATGTCCCTTCGGTCACCAAGAAATGCATTTCTCTTTGCAAATCAGAGGATGCAACAGCAAGACCAAAAACACCACAGCAAAAAAATAAATAAATAAAAAAAATCTGAATCATCGCAGAAATGTTGTTGGCTCCCTTAACAGATTTATCACTAAATTAGTGATATGTGGTGATATGTGGTGTACACCAGTATAATGGCATAGAACACTCATATAGTGAGGGGATTCAGTAGCTATAGTAGCTATGTAATGTCATGGGTGTCATTTTGCTGGCATTGTTTACCTGCATTTGTCCATTTTAAAGGAAGGGTCACTTTAAATTAGTTTAAAATACTGATCATCTTTTCTGTGGTACAATATTTTTATATTGATAGGAGAGGTCTCTTCCAGGATGACATTGCCCGCTCTACAACGGCACAAGGGGTCAATAAATAGTCTGATGGCTATGAAATTATATAAAGTATAGCCTCTGTCGTCACCAGATCGGTAATGTCAAGTTAATCATGAGAATGAAAGAGGTTTTAGACGAAAATCTGAAACAAATCCAAAGTTTGTATTATAAAGTGTTTTCCAGTGCCAACTTCATAAAATAAATGTAAAGTATATCTGTTAGATGAATGGGGTTACATTTATAGACTTGTCAAATCTATGCTAAGTTGTTCCTGGTGGCCCAACATTTTACTGAGACTTTGTTGTTTTCTATCTCAGTGCCTATGTCTTTATTAAGGTTATCCAAAGGTGGTCCTCTTCTTTAAAACTACAGTGTAATGCATATAAAATATTTGAGCCTGCAAGTGACATTTACTTGATGGAATCCTTTTGGATCTCATAACATTGCCAAGACCTCTTATAATGTTTTCTAAAAAAACAATTTTCTTTGATAAAACTGTAATTTAAATACATTTAAATTAAAGGAGCAGAGCCTATGTATATACTACATAACAGCTGTAACACAGCAGTAAAAATCAACAACAAAAGGAGGAAGCATGTGTGGAAGTGCTTTATTAGAATCCACATCCAGTTATGAGAAGAGAAAAAAAACAAAACAAAGAAAAAATGGTGAGAAACAAACATAAAAAGAACACAGAACCAATAGAAGCAGGGTATGGACAAACAAAAGAACTCAAACAAGAGATCAAAGAAAAACTAGAACCAAACACAAACATGAAGAAAAGAATAAGAAAAACAAAACACATGGGCAGAACAACATGGACCATAACCAGAAATATTACAGACACGATAAAACAGATCATAAAAGTAGCAGAACAAGACTAACAAACTAAAGACTTAAATTAGGGATCAAACACTAGGAAAGGACACGAATAACCTGGAACCTAGAAATTCTAATGTTTCCTCCTTTTAAATACAGATCAGGGAACAAGGAACAGATGATCGATCAAGTGAGGCACAGGTCACCAGCAAAGATATCAAAACAAACAAAAGGCACATGGCTAAAAGATGGAGGATGAATGGGTGGAGTTGGGGTGGAGCAAGAAACCAAAACAAAAAAAACCTACGACCGAGGTGAAGGACCAAACAGCAGACAAAATGGAAGGCAGAGACTGGTGAGAGAAACCATAGCAATCTCTATCCAATACCAGCACTGGATAAAACACTGTAGTTTGTGTTCCTCTATAAGTATATAAGTTTATTTGTATATTAAGTGTAACATTTTCTGCTACACTTAATATAAAAAAGTTCCATTAAAAGTCCATTGACTTATTTTTATATTCAAGCAGTCAGCACAAATTAAAATAATTTTAATATTGGATTATAGCTGTATTATTTACATGCAACATGCATTTACCAGACAATCTTATGCAGAGCGACTTACAGAAGTGCTTTGTATTTTGTTAGATTATAAAACAACAACAACAATAACAACACTCACACTTGATCCTCCTGGTCTAATGAAAAGATTTTCTTCTTTTTCCAACTATGAAAAAGACACAGTGGAATAGGAACATTTTAAGGGAACCTTCCAGAACCATATATGAATAAAAAAATATCACACAAAATATAAAAACATTCAAAAGGTCATGACTGAAATGCAAAACAAAGAAAACAAGGAGAACTTAGGTGACATCAAAACAATAGAAGTGGGTAAATCATTTTAAAGAAAGGTTGCAAAGTTTTCTTTAGGTTAACATTTGCCAGTGGGTCATGATCAGTTTGGTAGCTGATGTGAGCAATGAAGGTCAACGTTAGTTGAGGACAACGTAGGCAGCATGGAGGACCATGAGAAAACAGGTGTACAGTATAGCCCTAATGATATAAGTTAGGAAAACTACATTATCTTCATGAGTGTTGCTTCTTGCACCTGTCACCCTCAATACTTCTGTGGACCACACAGCTCCATCAGGTTCTTCTGCACCCATCCACTCTTGTTTCACAGCACCATGGCAAGATCGGCCTGAAATAAATCAGCACCTAGCAACTTCCTCCAATGCTGACACTGTCTCATTAGCCACATGAGTTCAACACCGTGGCTAGATAATGCCATACAGAACATAAGCAAAGACTGATTTTCCAGCTCTCTGCCAGTTCTCTCCATATTGCCTACTTGCTGAGATGTTTTTGCACTCAGTAGTAGGCAGCATTGCCATGTCTACTTTATTACTAAGGCAACCAGTATGTATATATATATATATATATATATATATATATATACTACATTGCCAAAAGTATTCACTCACCTTCCAACGTTCAATATGACGTTGGTCTACCTTTTGCAGCTAGAACAGCTTCAACTCTTCTGGGAAGGCTGTCCACAAAGTTTAGGAGTGTGTTTATGGGGATTTTTGACCATTCTTCCAGAAGCACATTTGTGAGGTCACATACTGATGCTGGATGAGAAGGCCTGGCTCTCCGCTCTAATTCATCCCAAAGGTGTTCTATCGGGTTAAGGTCAGGACTCTGTGCAGGCCAGTCAAGTTCATCCA
>JAOXYF010000007.1:2099838-2116781 GCA_028565775.1 Sternarchorhynchus goeldii | reverse complement strand
AGGTCAGGACTCTGTGCAGGCCAGTCAAGTTCATCCACACCAGACTCTGCCATCCATGTCTTTATGGACCTTGCATTTGGATGGGGGAGCGAATACTTTTGGCAATATTGTGTACCTTCATCATTATTTTAAACTATCCATAAAGAGCAATTTAATTATATACATATATTCAGTATATGTATATTTTATATAGTATAGGATGTTTAGAGTGAGACCCTGGAGAGAGAATCTATAATTAGCCCATTGAGGTTCCACTAAGCTTCAAGTTCCAACATTGCTGAAATAAACAGATCAATCACTGTTAAATCTGGGTAATGTCCTTGGCTATTTTTTCTAGCAAATTACAGTGATCCTATGGGTTTAAAAAAAGCAAATAAAAAAGTTAAGCATTCAAAAAGGTTGCAGTCTAGAAATCAGCAAAAGTAAATCTTGATGAATGTGATACACTTTGAAAAGAACAGGCCCATATTCATTCCTTAATTTTCACCATCATAAACATAGAAAAAAACCCTCCATAGATGTCTATATTTTTCTGAGATAACACGTTATTTGAGGAATTTGGGTGGCTGTAAAGGTTATGCAGGACTTGCAGAAAACAGATGGGAACCATCACATCTAACAAGATATCATTGCAAAGTGTAATTGTCCAGTAACCAGACATCCTTGTATACCCTAACCACTAGTATACCCTAAACCATTCATAGGACTAGTTAGGCAGTGCATGTACGTTAAAGCCCCTATAAAATATTGTTGAACATTGCAGGTCCCAGAAAAAAAAATTGGGGTTTTGTAGCATTAAAAACTCAGTTTCAGTATTTTCAGGTAAATACATTTAGTCAGTGCTACTAGGCAGCTCATCTCGTACATGTAGGACACTTTTACAACCTGGAAATGAACTTTTATACTAAGAAGGAAGACCAAGTATGCTCATTCTGCTAAGTTATACTGACAACATATGAACATTGACTGTAATATTCTGCATTTGTAAATGATAAATATTCTCTTTAAACTTTTAGGTATACAATTAATGAATGGATTCAATATTGTTGAAGTACACAATTAAACTGTTAGGTATACAATTAAAACAAGTGATTCAGTATTGTTGAGCTTTTAAAATGTAAATAATTTACCATAAAGCCATGATGCTGATCAACACTTAGATATCTGAATTATTTAATAATTTTCCATATTAATAGGCCTACCCAGGAGCATTTGCACACAGAAACTCATTATAGATAGATACATAGACAGAGAGAGAGAGAGAGAGAGAGAGAGAGAGAGAGAGAGACAGAGAGAGAGAGAGAGAGAGAGAGAGAGAGAGAGAGAGAGAGACAGAGAGAGAGAGAGAGAGAGAGAGAGAGAGAGAGTGACAAAAAAATCTCTACAGTGTGCAGGAGATGCTCAAACTACCACTGGCATTGTGTAAGCTTACAAAACATCTTTTGTTCGCAAAGAATACAGGGAAAACCTGGACTATTTGTACAGGATGAATTAGTTGTAACATGAATGACAACAGCTTGTTGGTAAACACAAATGCTTAGGAAACAGCTATGAATGATAATTTGATACCCCCCAAAAAATCTGATATCATTGAAGAACAATGATAAACAAAGTCAATATACCATGTTATCGTGGAAGACTCAGTGAAGTGCTGTATAAGACGGGTAATGCTGTTCTGGGCTTGGGGGGAGAGCTCTGGTCATGAGTTTGACTAAGCTTTCTACTGTAATTTGAGAGACAGTGAAAGGGAAACAGGAGCAAAATATGACAAGTGTTGTGTATAATTGATTCCAATCAAGTTTTTTTACCCATCAAAAGAGGCCGTAATTATAACAATAGCAGCTGTTGATTCTTGTATAATTGACTGAATCAAAAAGCTGCTATGAATGCTATCCTGTGAGTCCAAAATGGTCCCTTCAGGATGGAAACCAAAAACATATGTAAGAACTTTAAAAAGCAGACCTGGCTCTTGATGAAGCTGATTAAGAAAATGCCTAGTGTGCAAAGCTATCTACAAGTAAATGGATGACAACTTTGTAAAACCTGTGGACACTGCATAATTCCACACTTGTTTTTTTGTAGTATTTCAAGTGTGAAAAATGACTTTCAAGTGTGAAAAATGGTTAAAAAATTTTTGACTGGCTAAATGTACATGCACAAAAACTATCTGTATATATACAGCTTCCCAACTGCCTAAGAGGGTTGTGTGGTATTGCTGGTACCCAAATTTATATCCGAATGATGCGATACGCATCGCTGGAGTCTAAGACGGCACCACTGGCCCCTGCTCTTTACAGGAAAGAATGGGTTTAGCTTCTCTGTCCTGCTTGCCTACGGTAATGCTTGCCAATCCCAGTTATCTCCCAGCTTATCCTCACTGAATGTTTACAGGCAACATTCACCTGTCATGATGTTCCTTGAGTAGTCCACAGTTTAAAAATATGTAATGGTAGTTTTTAAACTACCAAAAAGTTTTTAAACTACCAAAAAGTTTTTAAACTACCAAACTGTGTTAACCCTATCCTAGTTACCTACGAGTGACACAGCAAAGGTGTAATGTATGCAAAATTTAAATTAACATATATAATTAACAAATATGCTGGACTTTATACATTTCCTTAATACTGCAGGAGGTGAAAGGGTGGTAACAGAGGGCGTGTTTTTTTTTTCCTGGAGGACATCATGGATAGGCACAGTGGAGAAAGTGTGCTATCCCCTATAGAAGGGGAATAAACCATTTGCATTTTGGTTATATCAATATATTTTCTTGTCTTGGTTGAATTTTGCAGCATATTGTGTAATGAGGAAAGGTGGTGTCTTCAGTACAGTCTCACAGGTTAAGGGTTACACAGTATAACATTAACACCATTCACTGGAGAAGAACGTGGCTTCAGCTGTAACGTAAACCTCTGACAAAGCAGGTTATTATTTATGGCGAGTAACTTTCTAAAGTTGGTTACGCATTCTCATGATTTATTGCTGGGATCTGCAATAGAATTTGCTCTTTATAGCACATTTGTAATTATAATTTGGAGTCAGATAAATTCATTACGTTTTACATGCATTAAACCTTCACAAACTCTTATTTCTGTCATTGGTTGCTGGTAAGCAAGGTAGGGGTGAGTAAATAGCATAACTAAAAGACCCTGCAATGCCAACTCAACCTGCTTTGTCAGGATTTTACCATTCACCCAGCCTTATTTATGATTTGAGCTAGAAGATTAGATACTTCATTGGGAATTGTTGTTGGCAATCTATAAGACTATAGATAATTCTTCATTTCTAGTTACTGAGGACTTAGTGTGCCATGTTATCTAAAGAGCTGAGCCTCACATGAGTTCAAGGTAACACAGGATTTATTACTGTAATACAAACCAATTAGTTACACATTACAGTTCTTTATCTATTGCAATGAGGCAATATAAAAGTTGTAAATAACTAACTGAATTTTACCTAATAGGCAAAGAGAGTTAGAAGGAGTAGTAGGAAAAAGCACACATGTGAGAGGGAGGGGGGGTGGCAGTAAAAAAAAAAAGAGAGAACAAGCCCCAGGGAGAGATTTCTCTAAACCTCTAAGTCCTCAGTCCACCAGCTCTGTCCCAGCTTCCCTCCCAGCCCCACTCCAACTCTCCTTCCCCCAGGTTCAGAACTCATTTTCCTTTTTATTTGATTCTTTACTTCAGAAAGAAGATAGGCCATAACAACGCATTTCCCCATGGAAATTGATCAGTATAGTTGTTTTATTATTTGCTATTTACTACATTATATACAACTCTACAATTAGTGTGGCAGCGCCTCCCTGACACCTGTCTCTGTCTGGTAGGGCTGGCATTTATGTGCCATTTACTTTTGTTTGTGTTGTGCTTTTCTGGCACCTGTGCTGTATGTGTTCTGTTGCCTGTGCTGTATGTGTTCTGTTGCCTGTGCTGTATGTGTTCTGTTGCCTGTGCTGTATGTGTTCTGTTACCTGTGCTGTATGTTTTCGGTCACCTGTGCTGTATGTTTTCTGTTGCCTGTGCTGTATGTGTTCTGTTGCCTGTGCTGTATGTGTTCTGTTACCTGTGCTGTATGTTTTCGGTCACCTGTGCTGTATGTTTTCTGTTGCCTGTGCTGTATGTGTTCTGTTGCCTGTGCTGTATGTGTTCTGTTGCCTGTACTGTATGTGTTCTGTTGCCTGTGCTGTATGTTTTCTGTCACCTGTACTGTATGTGTTCTGTTGCCTGTGCTGTATGTTTTGATTTTGTGCCACACCCCCATAAAGGAGGCATGTGCTTCCTTTTGCTGTGTTACCTGTGTGTTATTTTGTTCCTTTATAAGTGGCTTATGTTCATATGGCTGGTTGTTGGTCATTTATGTTATGTAAGCTCTTCAGTAGACGCACATTTGTGTCAACCGCCTGTTGGTGGTTGGTGTGCTGGCGTGGCTGCAATTCCCTGCCTTGCTGCCATTGTCTGTGCTTCTGCACGCTGAAAGGTGTGTGTGTGTGTGGGGGGTTACCGTGACGATGCCTCCCTTCCAGCAGTCTCCATCTGGTGGTGGAGCCCACGTGGCATTTTGTTGATGTTGTGCTTTTCTGTTGTTTCTGTTGCGTGTGCTGGATGTTCTGGTGGTGCATGACGAGTCTCTTTTGCTGAGTCACCTGTGATGTTATAAACTCATTGACATTATGTTGGCTTTCTGAACTTGTTCTAGAACTTCTATCGTAGTGTAAATACCAGATTGAACTTGACATACAGTGAAAGGAAGTTCTCCACCAGCCCAAACAAGCACATCTGGAAGAGGCAAAGACAGGACTGGTTCAGGTGATTCTGTAAGGTGGATCATAAAGAGAGGTTTCTTATTCTCCAGACTCCACTGATCAGGTTAACACTGACACAAACAGATACTGCAGAGACACACTATACATGTCTCACAGTTGGACCATTAATTGAAATACAATTTAAAATTAATACATTTGACTTTCTTATACATATTAAACATGCATTTTAAGAATCATAAAAGATATGTAGAGAAGCAATTCTCTGAGAGGTATATAAGAATTATAATACACATAAATAAACACACAAGGATACAACCTTTCATCTTTATTCAGTGGAGAAGATACACAAGCATGTGCACACGCACACACACACACACACACACACACACACACACACACACACATACACACACACATACATATAGATTTTATTGTAATTCATTGAAGACTGCATCTGCCAAAGAGGCACTTAGGCAGAAGATGCAATTGCAGAATTGTAATCCCTTTATTAGCAGCATGAGTTTTTATGGCAGTTTTGTGTTCTTTGGGCTAAATGCTCTTTGCATTCATACTTTAGAGTCATTACCCTGTCACTGTTCATACATATTGCCACTTAACTGTCACCTGAAGAAAAAAACAAAAAAGCAAAATAACAACAACAAAAAACAACATAAGGAACTTGGAGGTTAAAGAACATACATTTCTAGATCATTTATAAATTAAACATTACACGTACAGCCCTAAAATCTACCTGTATAAAACAACATCCAAACAAAGCAATTAAAACACTGAAAACAACATATTGAAAGTGCTACAGGCTTATCTTTTACCCATGCTTCCTTAACCACTGGGAAAAGCTTTGATTAGTCACAATGCAATTGCCAAACTTTCAGGATTCATTCTCTAATCCACATGAAGTTAATAGTTAAGCATGTTTTTATTCTTAATACAATTTAGTGTTACATAAGGGGAAAAAAAAAATCAAACAAACAAACATTGCTGTACCAGTAACAGTAGAATATTAGGAAATGCATATTTGAGTTTACCATCACCTTATCTGTGCAGGAACCCAGTCTGCTGAATGTTTCTACCTAGTTGCCTCAGACATTCTAGCTAGGCTTCTCATGCTTTTTGTCCCTTACATCCAACCTCTCTTGTCTCTGTTAATATCCAATCATCAGAGACACTCTGGTGACCTTAAGAAGCCCTCAGAAGTCTCCCCTTTATCTCTTCTCTCTGCAATTTTACAGCATATGTTTCAGTAATTGATTTTTTGCATGGATACGCACCTGATTGTGCATGGATACGCGCCTGATACTGCATGGATACGCACCTGATACTGCATGGATACGCACCTGATAGTGCATGGATACGCACATGGTGGTGCATGGATACACACCTGATAGTGCATGGATACGCACCAGATAGTGCATGGATACGCACCAGATAGTGGGCATCCACACTAAATCCCTGAGGGATTTTCTCTGATTCTGCTTGATTTGCCAAAGTATGGTTTATGACATTATGTGCACAAGTTCTCGTTCAAAGGGCAGGGTAGTTCTCGTTCACAGGGCAGGGTAGTTCTCGTTCACAGGGCAGGGTAGTTTTCGTTGACAGGGCAGGGTAGTTCTCATTCACAGGGCAGGTTAGTTCTCGTTCACAGGGCAGGTTAGTTCTCGTTCACAGGGCAGGGTAGTTCTCATTCACAGGGCAAGGTAGTTCTCATTCACAGGGCAGGGTAGTTCTCGTTCACAGGGCAGGTTAGTTCTCGTTCACAGGGCAGGGTAGTTCTCGTTCACAGGGCAGGGTAGTTCTCGTTCACAGGGCAGGGTAGTTCTCATTCACAGGGCAGGGCTGCTATCACTGGGATTCAGCCTTATAGTCATGAACATATAAAGTAAATGTAGATTTTAGAAAGGCTGGCATTTCATTCCAAGGTTACATGGTCACCAAAGCCCTGTGTTACCAGCATGTGAATTGTTTCTGTATTTGGCACATGGATAACAACAGTGGCTGCGTCCCGAGGTGGAGAGGTTAAAACTATATTTAGCAGTCAGACTGTAAATACAATTAGGCTACTGGACATTCAGTGGAAAATCATTAACACTACATATAATATTCATGTCACTGTGTTCTGACTCTTAAACAATCTCAGCATATAATTGTTAATGCCAGCTCACAATGATTAACTTATTGTACTGGACCACCAGCTGTTGTCTTCACTAGAACTTTACTTTAAGAAGATGTTTATTCTTTGCAAGATTTTCTCGCATTAAACAATATGAAGCTGTGAATGTTTTATTGGAGGAAAGGATACATGTATCAGTATTTTCTTTCTTTCTTTCTTTCATCCCTCTTTCTATTGCTCCCTGCAGTAAACCATGGTGCTGCACCTGTTTTTACAGGTGTTAAGGAGGGACTAAGGAGGGGTCTAATGATGTTAATGACTTATGAGTAACGGGGGGGTGTTCCCTACAGCTGCCCATTCCCTACTTTGAGAGAGATGCAGCCTGTTCATGCATCATTCTCTGTGAATGACAAATTTAAGGAGGCAGGCAGGAAAAGGCTGCCTTTGAACACTGGTCTGAGATCAGTTTCCCTTGGTTACCTTTAGCTTTTAGTTCTTCTGACACACTGATCTTTCACAGTTATTTAAAAACAGAATTATGTATTGAAGTCTGTCATGCCAAATTATTATCAACAGTAGTAATATAATCATTATTATTATCAGAGAAATCACAATTTATCACTAGTTTTCACATATATCAATATATATCAATTCACGTTAAATTAACATATATAGGCATATATCAATTCAAGTCCCTGAATTGGACAGTACATAGATGAATCATCTAGATTTTGAATATCTTCTTCACTCTAAAATGTGATTGCATCTAAAATATTCTTCTGTAAGACATCACACTGAGTCTGGTCAGTTTCAATAGAGATTTGAACTTTTGACTAGTTCAGAGCCACTCTTCATCCGGACTGTTGGGGTTTTACTGTGGGCTACAAACTGGCGGCAATAACACTGACTCGCACTCTGAATGACTGCCGTTTTGACAGCTACATTGACCTCGACTCTGCCATTTCATCTGTCATGGGAAGCCATTGGAGGCTTCTCTCTCTCTCTCTCTCTCTCTCTCTCTCTCTATCCCCACAGTATATCTCTGTGCTGTTACTCTCAACCTTGGCTGCTCTGGTTTCCTGCTCTCAATCTCTGGTGACATCGCTCTGCTGACATTAATGACTCCTCTAAAAAGAAAGGTTAATTAGAACGAACTGTTCCCTGCCTGCCCTGTCCTGCCATCTGCTTCCACCAGTCAGTGCACGTAATGCATCCCGTTTAGCCCGTGCACTCAGCTAATACTGTAGTATGTTTCCAGTCATAAGATTACACTTCCATTATACTGCTGCAAAACAATTCTGCTTCTTTCCTCGCCAGTGCTGGAGAGACTGAATTCAAAGTAAAACCTCTATGTTGTAAATGCATTAAACACCCATGTAAGCACGTATAAGAGGAGAACAGGCTTTCAAGTAAAAGTTTTGTTTACATATATTTGGGCATATTTCAAAACAGAAATCAAAGGAAATGCGCACCATATTGGAGGACTGATGAAAGCCTTATAAGCGTTCCCACAGAAATCCAGTGGCGATGCTGATTGGATCTCTTTCATTTCCTCCACAGTGTTGTGAAAACAGGAGCACTGTGAAGCAGCGCTTTTGAGCACTGTTATGAGAACATTGCAGAGCTCGATGGAAAGAAATTATTTATTTCATATAAGAATGCATAAAAAAACATGCTCTATTAGCCCTGTCTTAGACTGACTAGGTAGAAAAGATTTCTTTCTCCCCATTAATGATGCTAACAAGGTGTTTTTCTCTCTTGATGTTGGACATGTTATGTTGCATTTTTTTCAGTTATTTACAGGACCAACTTGTATAATCAGTGATAATGGGAAAAGAAGAAATATTTCTTTCTTTATTTTTTTTATTTATTATTAACCGTTTTAAAAGAGGGCTACAATCAGAGTGCAATTATGTAAATATAAATCAAGGAAGTGATGACAAACAGGCTAAATTTGGGAACAAAGAGGAATTATCTTTGTTCTTTGTTATTTAAACATTTTGGACTAAGTGTTGCTTTGTAGGGCAAAGTAGTTACTTTTGATTGGTCACTGATGGCAAACTATATTCTTGATCAAGAGAGGAGCTGTAAGGGAGAAAGTTAGGCTCAGAAACAAATATATTTTGGAATTGTTCCGTTTCTCTTTCTCCATCTCTATTCATCCATTATGTCATATTCAGGTAGTATTTTCTATGCTGCATTTCAGTTATTTAAAGCATGATGTATATTGCCTCCTTACATTATCTAACCAAGTGTAATGTGTAACGGATTAGCTTGTATTATGCTAATAAATCCTGTGTTACCTTCCCGTGTTACCATTATGAGACCTCTGCTCTTTTTGATAGCATTACATAATGTACTTAGCAGAAAGAAGAAACAGCTATACTTTTTGTAATGCCCCTTTGACTGATCCTTCAGTCCTGTGGCTGATCCTTCAGTCCTGTGGCTGATCCTTCAGTTCTGTCACTCATGAAGCTCTGTCATCCTGTCTCACTCATTTGCGCTCAGTGCAAGTTTTATAAAACTGGCATTTCCAATACCAATTCCCTATTGTAACGTATACAATCTGCTGTGCATATGTTATAGGTTAAACCTTAAATTAGACTAGCTGAATGATAACCCTCTAACAAAGCTTGTTGTTTTGGTATTAAGGAATTTCGGTTGGTTATATATTAAGCAACTTTTGTAAGATGGTTATGCATATTCTCATGACTTACACTGGGCTATTCAATAGAATTGACTGTTTTTAACAAATTTGTAAATTATCATCTAGAATCAGATTTATTTATTAAGCTGTACATGCATTGAACCTACGTCCACAAATAATTCCATCTTTTTTCGTTTTATAGTGGTTAGTAAATATAATAACAAAACCCCCTACAGAAACTGATGGCCGTAACATGATTACACACCAGTTCATGTAGGCTTTTCAGATGGGCATTGATGTGATTACAGACTAATTTAAAGCTCCTGCAAATTAAATGCTAACTTAGTAGAAACTATTCAGACTTCAGTTTTTGATGTCCATTAGAAATGTGGTAGCTAACCACCTGGCAACAATATTAGTCAAGTCAGTGGTCACTCTCAGATTGGTATCTTTAAAACTAAAAAACTAAAAAAGGCTGCAATTGATGTCATGCAGCCCTGAAAAAAAAATGCCCAGAAAACCTACCAGCACATCATGAGTCCTAAAATATGAACCAGCCTTACCTGTTCTTTATTAGTCATTCCAACAAAGACTCTTATATTTTCATTAGTCTGTGTGAAGAATTGCCATTAATTCTCCATAGTGCACATACCAAGCCATGTTCCTGTTATTCCTTACTAGTGTATGGTATTTATGACCATTTACCTAGATACAGTTTTTTTTATCTCTGGATTTGGTTCTTGATATTTCTCATACCCAATTTGTTTTTGAGCCTTTTGTATTTTGTCTCTCTGACTATGACTTGAATGTATATTTTTGCTCAGTTGTTTGGCTCTTTGGTTTTTCCCCTATGCTGTACATACTGTCTACAACAGCAAGATCCTATGTGTAAATGTCTGTCTGTTCTCATAGCCTTACAGACAACCATAAGTGCACCATTTAGATGCATATGTAGAACTGCCAGAATACCCAAAGGGACTTGCAGACATGCATAAAGCTAAGAAAGATTATTAGGTTACACATGCCGTGGCTCAGACACATCCAGGTGTAGATGAGGAGACCTTCATTAGGCCAGGGAGACCGGTGTAAAGAAAATCTTGAGTTGTATACTTCTCATGGGATTACACTGAGAAACTAGCAATGAGTTCATCTTACATTTGCTCTTTTCAGAGCCGCGTAAAGTTAACATTGGAAGTAAACTTCAGCACCTTCTCTTAAATAGACCTAAGTTTCATAAACTTTTATCAGCTACTGACTACTTCATGCACCATAAGACTTTAAAAACCCTAGAGGAGTATGAAACTGGGCTGGGGAATATGCACAAACTAGAGAGCATCCGTTCTGAGGAAATAAGTAGAATGTGTCTGCAAATAGACAGTTTTGCATATGAAAGGCAAATCTGGGCAAAGTGAAGAATTCACTAAGCAGATAACCAGCCTCCAAAGTAAGTTGAAAACAGGTATGAGCCAAACTTTAGAGAAATGCTGTAATATTGCATTTCTCTGGGCTACTCAATGTAGATCCTCAAAAATCACACTGCGTCTGTACTGGAGGACATAGATGATGAGAATGCCATTCTAGTGGCCATTGCTAACAGTAGACTGGTTCTTCAGCAGGGAGGTACAGCACTGCCCCCACCAACTTGACTGGCTAATGCTAATGGTAGCTCTCATGGTGTTATTCCAATGGTTCTGGGTTTTTTGACACAGTCCACCGAGGTGGCTAGGTCAGCCTAGGCTGTCATGTACGAGCTTGCGCTACCACTCACGGTTGAGATGGGGGCTGACTTAGTAGTCAAAGGCCCAAGTAGGCAGAGGTCTGATAAAAGTAGTCAATTGTTAGCAGCATCTGAACTAAAGATTTAGGAGTTTCAGGCACAGTTAGCCCAGCAACATGCTGCTCATTCAGCATTAGCTAAAAGGTGATATCTAAAAGGTAATCGATTTATCCATCAAGTAATCCATCAAGTAATGTCAGGGAAAACATCGCTTAGGATCAGAAATGTGTGCACTTCCTTGGTGATGTCCAGTGCTCTAATAGTATTGCTAACAAAGAGGTACAATGCAATAGCATGGTCATAGGAATTTGCATTCTGAAATTACAGATCAGACATGTAGCTTAAACATGCTTGGGCATAAACCAGCTTGTTTTGATCAGGTTAAAAGAGAATGAGATCTATTAGTAATCAGACTAATAGTCCTGCAGCACTAAGCAATGGTATGACATGCAGTGGTGTGAAAAAGTGTTTGCCCCCACCCTGATTTCTTATTTTTTTGCATGATTGTCACACTTAAATGTTTCAGATATTTGAAATATGTGAAAACCACTGCTGAGCAAAAGATAGGTGGCAAACATACAGGTTTTGCCATCTCAGTTTTGCTAGAAAACATCTTGACAATGCCCAAGACTTTTGGGTGTGGGTTAGGATTAGGGTTAGAATATTCTGTGAACTGAAGAGACAAAAGTTGGAAGGTGTGTGTCCAATTAATTCTGGTGTAGAGGTAACACAGCATTTCAGAAAAGGAATATCATACCAACAGAAAAAATATAAAGACCTTCATTTATTAAACTTCATTTTGTGTTTACTTGTGTTGATCTTTGTCTAATATTTAGATTTGTTTGGTGTGACAAATATGCAAAAGAATAAGAAATCAGGACAGGGGCAAACACTTTATGATATCCTCGGGTTTTATGTTCCTCATACAGTCATGGATTATGTTTGTTTGTTTTTTTATCTCTATCAGATTGGCTTCTCGACCTCAGGATGTTTCTGTGGAGTGTTCTCAGACAATTTGATTGATTTGCCTACAATAAGCATCACTCTACTCAACACATACCTCCTGACTCCTATCATTCACCATTACATTTCAGCCTGCACTTTGCGAATCTGGTGCTAAATGTTTTGTTGGGAACAGACTCCCTGAGTCCTGGATGCGAAAGTCCTCTGATGAGAAAAGATGGATGCTGAATTTCCTGTTCTGACCTAGACGCTTGAAAGATCAGTGGGTATTTTAAAGACAAGGGAGCTATAGGCTTATTTGATACACCTCATAACACAGGACTGGGAGCTAGAGAGATTGCTAGCTTACTTCAAATGTGGTTCTGAAGATGAATTCATGTCCTGCAAAAGACAATGTGACAAGGTGACAATGGACCGCGTCTCTTTGTGACTGCTAATGTTGTTCTGTTTGACACATTTATCAAAACAGGGGACTTATTGCCAAACCCTGATCTATAAAGGTTTCAGATGAGCTATGTCCTTATAAAAGGGTTTGCAGACATTATTAGTCGCTGAGTTAACTGGACATTGAGGGCACTGAAAGATATTGTATATTCATTACATATGATAATTATTAAGTACTAATTACAGGCTGCTGTTAAACAGATTTCTTCTACCTCACAAGCATGCGTTCCTTCATTATTATATCACTCTCAGCAATATCCACATGGGATGTTCAGTTAGTTCAAATACTGAGACAAAATGCATATCTCCCACAGATTGCTCAATTAGGAGCAATTAGATTAATTAATGATTACCTACATTAGTCATCCTTATTTTATACTAAAATACCAGTGGCCCTTCAGCAGTGATGCTATAACACTGAGGCATTTAATACTAGACAGACGTGCTTAAACCAGCAGGAGAAGCTGCTCCTTGTGAACTTTCTACCCTCGTCTTTGCCGTGTAGAGCGAACTTCGTGTTCCATTATGAATGCCATCTGAAAGCACTGACACTGGCTTTTTTTCCATTATAAAAAGGTGTTTGGATCTCACTCTTAGGGCCTGTATGTTCCCACATATGCGGCAGTTTGGGTGTTCACCAAGTGACAATTGTCTTCTAATTCTAAACCAAATCCTTTGAACTATGACAGTGAAATATTCCATGGAGAAGTGATTTTGAGAATAACTACCAAAACTAAATGCTCCAGGGAGTCTATAATGCATATAGCACTTATGGTTTCCTTCCTTTATTTCTCCATGCTGAGGATTAAGCAGCGCCTGTAACTGGATGCCAGAGTCTATGCAAACACGCCATTCATAAATGGGTCAAAAACAACTAGGCAAATACGGTTAGTGCACAAAAGCAAAAGAGTACATGACATGAGGAAAAAGCCATTTCAGTTTGCTTGTTAGAGCACACAATTGCATGAATATTCATTGTCCTAATTTGAATGTCGGTTTGCAGTACTGAGATTGGTAATGTTTTAGACACATTCGAGGCTAGAATTGCCCTTATTTGTCCTTATGTATGTAAAAGTGATTTTTATGAAAGAAAGAGTGGTGTGGATGAGTCTTAGATTTGGAACTTTCAGTGAGTACTTAAAATTCCAGCAGGTCTCAGTTACCAAAAAAGAGCGACTGAGCAAATAGATTCATTTCTATTCAGTTTGCTTTGTCAAAGCATATTTTAAGAATTGTGTGCAAAATATTATAGCAACAACTAGGCCTTAGTTAGTTTAGAATTTTAAAGTAATTGAAAGTAATTTTCAGATTGGAACTTTTAAGGTAAAAGAACATTATTAATTAATGTTTTTAAAAAAATTAAAAATTAATTCATGGATCAGTGATCACAATAGTATGTGTGTGTATATATATATAATTATATATATACTGTATATAATTAATTTTTATTTTTTTTTATCAATTTCCAGGTTTAAACAAGAAAAAAATGTTGCCATAAGCAGCTGCCTGAATATCAATCCTTCTAAATAGAATAAATAGAAACACAAATTTGGCTACTTAGGTTTTTATCTTGGTCACTGAAATATATTTGGTGACATACTGGATTTCATTTATATTTATTGAGCATTTTGAGTTCTCTTATTAGTTTGCTCACATTGTTCATCTTGTTAACATCTAATTTATTGGCTTGGCTTTCTCTCCTTCCCGCTCCTCAGTGCTCAAGAGAAGAGCAAGGTCCAGAGTGGTGTTGAAATTTAATAAATGTCAATCTCCCCGACAAGCAAAATTATACCTCAACCAGACATGCCAATTACACAGCCATTCATACTCTGTTAAACCTTTTTCACACTGGAATGTCAATAAGCTTTTGTAGGGTGTGACATTCATGAGGCATACTTACACACACGTACACACGTAAACACACCAACGATCAAGTGAAAATGTAATTATTTTCATATATTGTAGTTTTTTTTAGATTAAAAGGCTATTTTAATTAAGCGATTTAATTGATTTGTAAGTTTGAACACAATACAAAATATTGGAATTTAGGGTAACAGTTACTTCAGAAACTTGTATTGCTCTTATTGGGGAGCACAGATATTATGAGTACATATACATTTTACCTGTCATGATGGAGAGGTATTATCATTATGTATCACCTCTATAATTGATTTATACATAATCTATCTTTTCATACACATTAGGTGATTTATAGACATCATATACATGAATAAATCTGTATACTATGTCAGCCAGCACTGTAAATATGTTCAACACAATAATCTTCTGCTTTAGTCATAAGAAATTCTTGTTGCAAGACAGGGAGCTGGGTCTTCATGAAATGGATCATGGAGGCTTTGGGATAGGATTAATATCAGGAGAATACCTGCAATGCCTCAAAGTAGTTCAAAAACAAACAAAAAAACTAACCACCTGTTACTGCACTGCAGAAAAACCAGTGAAGTACTGATTAATCTGTTTCCCAAGGGAACATCTCAAATAACAGGTGCAGAGAGAGTTGTGTTAACATAGAGGTCCACACATTCTTCAGCCAGACCACTCAACCTCAAAACCAACCATCACACAAACATTATCAGTGAGCAAGGTGGTTAGGCAGTCTGTATGTGCTCTGTTGTTATTATTTACATTTATGGCATTTAGCTGATGCTTTTATCCAAAGCGACTTACAATTGTGACTGAATACATCTTGAGCAGTTGAGGGTTAAGGGCTTTGCTCAGGGGCCCAACAGTGGCAACTTGGCAGAAGTGGGGTTTGAACCAGCAACCTTCTAGTCAAGTGCCTTAACCAGTAAGCTACCACCATCCGTTATATTATGTTAATTTAATTCCTTCAGTCATAGTTTGCATTCTTCCTATGCAGCCAATATTACTGCACTGGTATTAGTGTCGTTTGCAAGAGTGTTACAGCTTGATTTTAAATTTCCACACCTTCTGTTTGAAATATCTTCTCCAATTAAAACAACCTGAAATGAGAAAACCCTGATGTTTCAGTTAAAAAGGAGGTGAGAGAAATTAGTGAAGCACCATACTGTATATACTGGAACAGGACATGAAACTCTACAAGCTTCAGGGTGGATTTTCAAGTTAATCATTCATTCTCTCAGTCATTACGCAGTCGTTATGTAAGTGGAAGACAATTACATCTCTGAAATCATTAACTTTCAGGAGGCACTCTTGCCCCTCTTGTTTTGTTTTTGGGCTGGTAGTGCAGTGATTTAAGAGTCTACAACTAAGCAAGGACATCATGACAGTACTGATTTAATACATATTATCTTTTCTTTACATTTTTATTTTTTTATGAATTAATTAGTTCATCCATGTGTTGTACTGGTTACATACTGATTATGTGGAAAATGAGTGGAGAATAAATTCCAAGCACACACATCATTTCCGCTGGGGAGAACGGGGGTCATGTCACTGCCACTTTTTCAAATGGTTGATTTATTCCCACCACTTTTTGAAAGTGTACCCAGAAAATAATTTATATAACAGCTTGCTGCAGATACCTGTCCAAACAGTCTGTGAAAACGGCACTAAGATCATGTGGAAAAGTATATTTGGTCAGCCTGTGACTCTAATATGCCATGTGACCAATGCCTTTCCATGTGAGCTCAGTGAAAATGCTGCCTGAAAGTCATAACTTTTCAGAGAAAGTAAATGTTCCAATGAAGCAAATATTTTGTTTAATCAAAATGTATAGAAAATAATTGAACTGCAAATCTTTTTAAACCAAGCCGATAGGCTTGGCAAACCTTTCGTGAACCTCCATCCTTTCAATCCTAGTGCTGATTTCTTTTCAGTGAACATGCATGCATTTACTGTATTAAGCCATTCTGTGCATATAAGAGAATGTGTGAACAGGACAATATGGGCAGGTAAGTGTGTCGGGGTGAAGTGGAGGTTGATTTAGCACCAGTGGCTGTGGAGACAGTAGCCCTGCACCTTACTCTGAACAGGCCAGAGTCTGTTCCTCATCCATCAACACTGTCATCTCAGAACCAAACTGCCTCTCCCTCTGATATCTATTTCCTCCTCCTGCAACCCCTACCATCTTTGTCTTTCTCTTCTTTCTCTCACACTCATGTGGGTTTCATTCTCTCTCTCTCTCTCTCTCTCACACACACACCCACACACACCCACACACACACACACCCACACACACACACACACACACACACACACACACACACACACACACACACAC
>JAOXYF010000007.1:2023158-2080658 GCA_028565775.1 Sternarchorhynchus goeldii | reverse complement strand
AATCAAAGAAAACAGAAATGGAACTAGAAAGGGAGTGAGTGTTGCAAGGAAATTTATAGTGTCAGCTGCAAAGTGCCCAGCGACAAAGAAATAGAAAAGGGAACTCATTTGAAACAACATTACACGGTCTGTGATCCCGGCTCATCAGGAGCTTTCGATATTTGCAATGAAATGCTACCCTCATCAGCACTGATGATGCTGTTAATTTGGTGAAGGACCTGGGGCATAGATTCTAATCCTCTCTTTTTACAACATTTCAGAACGGTTTCCCAAACACAGATTACGCCGATGCCTGGATTATGCCTATTTAGATGGCTATATAATTTAGTTTTAGTAGGAGAAGAACAATTTAAAACAAACCTCTAAGATTTTTGCTTTTAAAGCATAGATAAACACACGCAAACACACACACACTAATTGTATCTAAACGATCCTAATCAGTTCATATATCACAAGTGGCTCACATGTAAGATAATTTTACATGCCTCTGCGAGACGTCAGATCTCTTTTATTGTGCTTATGAGCTGTAACCAGCGTGCTGACATCTCACCAAGCAAATTAATAATTAGACTGTTTTAGATTACTTTTCGAAAACCTTACAAACCCTTTCTGGGGCAGAGCAGAGACAGAAGAAAAGTAGACTCGAAAAGCTTTTGTGCGTTACAGTAATGAAACTTCTCCTCTCTGCTAACTCAAAGTGACAGCACTTGGGTGAATGAGGTAGTAACAGCTGGCAGAGCGAAGGTTAAGCGAGGCTGTCTTTTCCTTGACGTGCTTCTCCCTCACCTCAGGGAGCACTCCGCTCCCAGCCTCTTCCTCCGGCACCATGGGGAGAGATCCTAACCTTGCCACGCGGCTTTAATCTCGAAAATGCTGAAGATTTGAATTTCCGCGCATCAATCTCGGGCTCCGGTGCTGGCGTGATTAATGACGGCCATCCATCATGGCTCCATGCCAGTCTGAGGCCTGGAGTCTGTGAGCAGCTTTACTTTAGAATAATGGCTGTGTTCCATCCTCGCCATGTCGCTCCCAGGTGGCAGCAGTGCAGAGCTGGCAGCAGTTACACACTGTCTGCCAGTCCCGCAGGGAAGTAACAGGAACTGTACATAGGTCAAACCATGCATACCATTCTTTTCTTTTCCACAGTTTCACTTCAGAATTTTACTAAAAATAGCTTGACCTGCAAGAACAAACACCCACACCACGCGCCATACAGGGTTCCAGCAAGTAAATATGCTGTAAGGTTTAGATGGTTGACACAGTACACCTGTTGTCAGTACATGAAACGCAAGTGTATTTGTATCAGGCCCTGTGACAGGATTGAAGAATTTCCTTCACAGGACTCCACCCCACTGCTCCCAACCACCTCCCCTTCATACATACTCAGACACGCATGTGAACAAGGATTTGCATACAAACATATCTGGATGCTGAATTGTGCTATACTTGTCCTACTTTGTATAATTGTTATATAATTCTGTGCAACTATGGGTCAATTTCCATCCCACTCCAATAATTAAATGCGATTACCGCTTTCTTTTCCAGAGGTAATTATATGGCTCACAATTCATTGGTGCTACCATGCTAATGTTCCCTAAAGTCTGGAGCTACCCAAGCTTTTACACTGAACATTCATCAACGTCGGAAATATTCTGTCTGCCTTGTGCTCATTCCTAGCAGACACATTCACCACATGAGTCAGACACTTTGGACTATACAGCTTTTCCAAGCTAAGTCATGTCAAACAAAGCCTAAAATAAAATATTACAAAATGAAATAAAAATAAAGTAACCCTTGGTAGTATGTACACAAATTCCCAAACAAAGGGACAACTTGGTACCTTGTGAGCAGGCACTTTGCCTAGACTGTTTGGTATTTGCCAGCATTGTTTCTTAAATGTCACACCCTTATTACAGTGCCTGGTGGGACGGGTGTTGATGTGTGAGGGTATTATGTTGTTGCCTGTTGGTGACATTTTGAGTGGATGTTGCGGGTGTATTCCCCGAGCAGCGAGCGTGCTGTCAGCCTCTGAAGGCAGTTCCTCTCAGTGCCCCCACAAAAACTCAGCTTCACTCGCTGGCACCCAGATGATTTGAGCTGGAATATAAAATAGAGTAGAGGCAAGTTAAATTGTCCATGAAGAGTTCAATTCTTGAATTAAATTGAAATAAGCAGAGGCCCCCTGATAGATTCCATGTGGCTGCCTGAAGAGGCTCTTTTGTGAATTCCTATAATATGCCCAAACCGTTTCCGAACTCAATTTGAAAGGTAATGTGTGTGTGCCATGGCTGGGAGAAAGAGGATGCATGAAAGGAGATAGTCTGACCACTTTCTCAAATTGTTCCTCCTGTGTTCCATGCATTAAAGAGATGGTTACCCTGTGTGTGTGTGTTAGTGTGGAGCTGTGTGTATGTGCTGCTCATGTTCAGTTGATTGTGAAGCTGAATTCCTGCAAGGGTTTTCCCAGGATACAACTTAGGTCAATGTTTTTGTTTTTACCATAGCAATAAAAAATTCTGTACAACAATTTGTAAAAGAGAGGGGAGCTGCAGTGCAGGGAGGACATCGGCCCAAGGTCTGACCTCTCTCTGTGCTCTCAGGAAAAAGTCTGTCTGGCCCAAATTGCTTGTATTTGTTTCTCCTATTTGGTTTTTTTTTGGTTTTTTTGTGTCTGTGAAAGGTAAACAATGCAGAATTGCAATGAAGAATATAGAGGAAAGCAAGCAGGATACAACCAACCAACCAACCAAACAAACAAACAAACAAACAAACTGCACACTGCTGAGAACAAGTGAAGTGCCATAGGGGGCATCGGCCCAAAAATTGCTTCTGTCGAATGCACTTCTGCAGTTTTATTGCTTGCAGTAATTTCTTCTCTTTCAAAGAACTGGCTCTCACTTGTCCTATTTCCTCAGTAAAACATCTTTCTGGGGAAGAGCAAAGAGCAATATCTCTCTAGTGTAGATCACATTCAAAGCAGTGACTCATGGGCATTGTATTGTACATATTACCATCATTACATACCTTGCATATACAAAATATTTTTCATTCATTGTGACTGTACCACACACATATCTACAGGCTTTCAGCCAAACATATTGTCTGAGTTGGGACTCCTCAGGGAGAGGATATTTCAGGCTTACCTTCATCCTCCCACAACATGCATACAGAAGGTGACTTTTTGTCCTCCCAGTATTTTGAACAGAAGTTCAGTAAGTGGAAGTTCAGTATCCTGCAATGCACAACCACAGGACTAACATAAATAAATAAATAAATAAATAAATAAATAAATAAATAAATAATAATAATAATAATAATAATAATAATAATAATAATAATAATAATAATAAATTATTATTATTATTATTAATAATAATAATAATCTTGTTATTCAGCTTTATACATAAACCCTCTCATAAATATTCCAGATTCTTGATGAATTCTCGATGGAGCATTAAGGGAAGAATGCGACTGTTTAACCATGATAATTTGTAGTACAAACCAGCAGAAACGTGTTGGTTTCCCTGCTAAAAATACCCACAATCACTGGCTGATTGGGGATACAATGCTTTGTTGAGCATTAAACAATATGGCTTAACTATTACAAATTGAGTTTTGTATGAAAACCACATGACAAATTACAGAAATATAATTTCAACATGTTCCAAATTATTTTAAATGAGAACAACAAACATACAGATCTGATCCAGGGTTGGATTTTATCACATAAAAAGAAAGCTAGGGTATCTCATATCAATGCTGTCCAAAGGATTTGTCACAGACTATAGCTAATATTGTTATTCAGTCAAAGTCCGCTTTCCTAAGAATTTAAAGTAAAAACACAGTGGGTTACATGCTTACCTTGATCCACAAGGAGCTATACAGACTAGAGAGAAACTCCACTGAGAGCGGGACTGGTATACAGCACCATCCTCTATGGTTCTCAAGGTCGCACACTACTCCTAAGATAATTATGCGACTTTGAAATAATTCCCCATTGGGTTTTTAATGGTAGAAAGAGAAAGGATTAGATAAGAATTAAAGAGCTAGACAGGGAGAGATGGTTGCAGTCCTATTTTTGGAGAAACAGCACAAAAGATAGTAGTATTGCATATCTGATTCAGGCACACACTATCCGAATAAATCTGGCTCTTGTTGAGATAGACAAGTTAAGAACACATAAAATACATTCCTTAACCCACAGTTTGATCTTTAAAGACAAAAATTCCTTTGAAGTATTTTTATCACACATTCATTGTTTTTGTTTGTTTGTTTGCTTTGACAGGACACCATGCATGCGAGCGTTTCCATCTGACATACATTATCCATAAGGTGTTATTTATTTAATTCCATTCTGCACGCACAGCCAAGCGCTACACTGCAAAATAAAAATAAAAAAAATTAATAAATCTAATCTAAGTAAACAAATACGAAAAAAAAAGCTTGCTTGGCAAGATCTCTTAAAACAAGAAAAAAGTATTTGAAACAAGAAAAAAAGTCACCCACAAAAGTCTAGGTGAGTCAAATTAAGTAAAAAAAAAAAATAATAATAAAAAAAAAGATTCTTTGTTTATTTACAGGATTTTCTGGCTTGTTAAGATTACATTTTTTGCAGTGTACACAATAAGTTTGTTTTGAGGGTTTTTTTTGTTTTTTTGTTTTTTTTACTTTCTGTATTTTTTTTTTTAACTTTTAAAAACAAACAGGTAATGTAGCTGGCCAACCACTGTACAAATCATAAAACAATGGTTTAGGAAATGAAACCATATGGAAACACACTCTCCTCACCTTTTAGACTGTTTCACATTACATTAACATATCTGGATTGTGTCTGGATTTATTTTGCCCGCATTTTTTTTCCACTAAAATGAAACCCCAACACATAATCTCACTGTCTCACATAATCTCACATAATCTCACTGTCCTGTGTAAAGAGCACACCAACACGCACGTCATTTACATGTCCATTTTACTTTTTGAAATCTACTATAAACAAGGTTCCTCAGAGGCTGTTATCAGTGTATTATACATGGTCAGATAGAGGTAGAAACACAGTCTACAACAGGTAGAAAAGCTTCTACTTCAGTGCAGCTGCTGTAATTTCCAGCCAGCACTTCTTCTGACGTAGTGGTATGTGGATCCAGAAGTCACATTCCATCTACAAATGTTAAAAGTGGCCAAGATCTGTCTTTGACCACCTGAATATAGTTTGAGTGATCCAGTTGCAATGCATCTTGGGTAGGTGTATGCTTGGCTTCACATGAAGTCAGAATATGATGCTGTTTTGGCTGTTCATCTTTAAGAGCCAGGCCCAGTCTAACGCGTGCAGCTTCCTAGACACACACGACTCCCTCCAACCTTTTTCGAAGTATGAAAGCATAAACATTTGTCTATTATTCCAAGTTGTGAAAGGCATAATGTTCAGTTCAACCTCTTTCACATTTTTCTTGCTACAGACCTGTTGAAAGCTCCCCATTTCACATGTTACACATTTTTTCACGGTGACTATTGGGACACCAGCTGTGTGAGAAATGTACTTGGCTGTTTTTTTTTTAAAGTGTAAGAGAGTTTGTGTGTGTGTGTGTGTGTGTGTGTGTGTGTGTGTGTTTGCGTGTGCATGGCAAGAATTTGTTTTGGTGTTTTTAAAAGTGTGTGTGTGTGTTCACCAGGGTTTGTGTGTGGCAGGTAAAAAGTGCACCTTCTCTTCGCTTATCCTGGGATTAAAGCGCCTCAGCCCTGTGGTGCTAGCTGTCAGGGTGAGCAGCATGTGGAATGAAATCTGTCGGCCTTCAGACCAAAAGCCCTGTACTTGCAGCCCAACTGCTTTCCATAGGTACAACGTCCCTTGCAACAAGCACAGCATGACTGCAAGTGCTTTTCTTTTACATTTCAAAGCACTGCAGCCTACTGTGAATCTAACCAAGTCAAATCTGCCCCTCCACCATCTTCTAGGGCCTGTCATTCTCCTGTCAGCCTTGCTCAGCTTTTAAATACATTAATTTCAGCTTGTTTACTGAAGCATTCTGTGCCAGATTTGTCCAGATGGGGAAAATAAAACAAGAAGCTGTTGTTAGTTGTCAGTTTATAATAAAGAATAACTGAAATTTGTAGTATAGCAGAGTAACTATAATAGGATTTTAATTTGTAATATAGCAGAGTAACTATAATAGGATTTTAATTTGTAGTATAGCAGAGTAACTATAATAGGATTTTAATTTGTAGTATAGCAGAGTAACTATAATAGGATTTTTCACAAGTAAAATCTTTTACATCTTTAATTTACCTTCCTATAAAAAATTCAATTGCATCAATTGTACATACACATTACCTATAAAAGGTTAAAGTTTAGCTTTTGTTTTCCATTCCTAGATTGTCTAACTGCTTCACACGGCTGTATTTTAATTTGTTAATGATTTAATTGTCAACACAGACAACAGCAAGACAAACTGTACAGCCAGCAGATTCAAGGTATCTTAACAGTTAGCAGTGGGACATTATTTTCAGTGTATTGAGGTTATTATTCCATTCAGCAAATTATCCTTATTGGAATCCCATTAAGCCTTTGCAAGCTAAGTACAGCGTGCAGATGTCCTTTACGATGAGGGTTCATAAAACAATGCATGTTTTGAGCATGTGAGGTGATTCTGGAGTGGTAGAGGAGGGAGGGCGGAGACAAGCCTTCCCAAATGTGCACTGCGGTGGTAATACAGCGCTGAGTGTGTGGGGTGCAGCTGTCCATCACTTATTTGGATGGTGCAAGTCTGGCGTCTTTCAAATGCAAGTAATGTGTATTATAATTTGTTACCATGTCTGGCATTTTACTATAACTCAGGTTACTGCTTCATAATCAGGATTCGAAAACATCTATTAAGCAGCTTGAGAGGAAATTTCAGTCCTCAGCAACCTGTCAGTAGTAAAGACCTGAAACGCTGCCCAAAGTAAAGCATATCAATTTAGCTCCAACTCTGTGGTACGTAATGATGCAGCCTGGGTTATACAACCTTGTCAGCACACAAGCTACGTTAAAATGCCTCAGTTGTTCACTCCCTGACACTACAAAGTGGATGTGAAAGTCACAAACAAAAAATCACATAATTTCCCCCCTACAAACAAGCTTATTTCAGTTAACTGAAGGTATTATCTTTACTGCCATATATTGCATGCTGTGCTGACCTGTTTCTGAGATCATGTTTGCTAAGAGAACATGGCTGAATATCAGCTATATAATTACATTTCTGCTGCATTTTTATCAGCACTTCAATCTGCTATTGTAAGTTACCCTGCTGCAGTTTATAGTCCAATCTAAATGGTATTCAGTTTCTCTAATCTGCTGAACCACCTTCTGCTGCTTCAGTGCCAAATCCCAAAATATAGACAAAATGACAAAACAGCCTAAGCCACCTTCAGTATTGTGACAAAGACCAAGCTGAATGATACTGTATGAAAGTATTCGTATTCCTTCTCAAGATAAGCATATTTATGCATGAGGTTTAAGATCTTTCTGACTGGATCTTCATATTACCAAAATTGTCTGACATACTGTAGCTTTTTATATATCTCACTCTCCTCACTTGTATCAAAACATTTATATTGAAAGCTAAAAGGTAGCAAATGTTTTGGGAAACTTTTGCGGGATGTGCCAATCAACTCAAATTAATAAAATAACTGTCTAGTGCATAATTTTAGGTTATATACATTAAGTATATTGAGTTACACTAGGTAAGTTACTTTATAACATTTTATATTTACTCAGTCACTACCATGTTACATTGTCACATTAATTAAAACTGACAATTTTTAATGTAAAGCAGATTTTCTATTTTTTTTTTTTTTTTTTTACATGACACTTGGATTGAACTGTCCTTTCATCAAGATGGCTATCACTAAAATTAGATGGTCTGAGAAATAACAAAAAGTCTCCATGACTGTCCTGGGATCTGTCATGACCAGCTATGCATCTCAACATGTACCAGCTGAACTAGCCAATCAGCGAGACTCTCTGCAAGGAGGCTATCCATGCTGCCTGTCAATTATCGTGTATGTGCTTGCAGTACTTAGGAGTGCCAAGCACATTCGTCCTTGGAAAGAGTCCTTGGGAAACCTACTTAAATGGTGAATGTGAGATTAAAATGTAGGGTTGGACTCCTTCAGTCATTAACTCTGATTAACTCTCCAGTAAGCAGTCTTACCAACACAGCACTAATAATAACAATGCTAGTAACCACAACAACAATAATAACTAGACAAATCATATTGAATTCAAATAGTGAAAATAATATTACACTTGTTTCTGCCTGTACAACTCTGACAGATGCATAGGAGAAAATATTCCTCTGAAATAGTAACTATAAACAATGTGGCTAATAATGATAGAACATGCTTAATAATTCAGATTAAACTTGATGTGAAAATTGAATGCAATATTGAACAAAAGACTATAAATAATGATTTTCAGTAACACGTACTGAAGCAGTGATTGTGTCCTGTAATTCTAGTTACATGCCAAATGAACTTAATTAACTCTGAATACCTCTCTGAATATCTTATCTCAGAGAGCAAATTAATTTTTCCTCGGTAATTTGAGTATATAAAACCAGAGCCACATTTCGCCTTTAACTCTCCAATGGCTATGGGTGAACTCAGGCTGTCCTCTACTTATACCAGCTAATTAGCATTAAGTGGTAAAAATAGTTCTCTTTGCAGCTCAACAAGCACCCAACATTATACAGGAGTGGACCTTACACTCGACCTTATCAGGCCTTATCCAGAAAAGTTCTTAAGCAGTCATTTACACTGACACCAGACTCTTTAGAGGTTTCTTTATATTACATTTCCAATTTCAATCATTGCAGTAGTTTGTCACGTGAGGAGAGGAATTCCTAAATGTAACCTTGACCATGGCAGGCTAGGTAGAGTATGAGTACATGGGACACATCACACTGATATCTTTATGATTCTGTAATATAATTTAATATGCATTGCTGCCGTCAACGCTGCATTGCGTCTTTCTAACATTATCTCACTGGAATTAGCCAGGTCACAGGACATACAGTGAGGTTCTTTTTTTCCCTGTAATATTGTGTAAATGATGTCAGACTTCATTACTGGAACAAAAAAGGTGATCCTTTTATCTTGTTTTATTGTGTTTTCACATGTATACATTTGGTCTCAAAATATGTCGTGATATGTTAAAATGGTTGATTTTTCATTACTAATATTTTTATCTATTTACTGTTATTTTGTTGTTTTCATCAAGATGTTGGTTGATTTATCACATAATTCCATTGTGGTATAATAAATTAAGATGTATGACCTTGTTTGATATTTTTAAAGCATGTCTTTTATATGTGACTTAATAATTTTATTTTTATTTTTTTTATGTTTGATCATTCTTTTCTTACTCTTCTGGTGGTTTGGTGTTTTTCTTCACACCTGGGCCAGAGGCACAGTGGTTTTTTTGGGGTTTTTTTCTTTTCCTAGGAGTTCATTCTTCTAGGTTAAGCTCAATATTCTTACTGTCATTTCTGGACTCTAGTGGAGATACTGTTCCAAGCTTAAAAGTCACAGGCCTAAGTGCTCCTATCACCAAAGGTACAACCTTGTTTACAACCTCATATATTTTCTTCAGTTCTTTTTCCAGTCCTTAGTGTTTTTTCTGCATTTAATATTACTGGATATTACCAACATTTTGAATTGCCACTGTCACCTGTGTTGTTGTCTGCTCTTTGTCTACTGGTTTTCTCTTACTTGTTTATGTTCCCATTCTGGAAAAGCCCCACTCATTGCGATTCCTCTCATATATTCAACACCCATTCTGTGGCAGTGTAAAACCCATATTGGTGACAATTGTTCATATATCCTTGTATCCACCGATCTCTGCCATATGTTCTCCCATTCATCTGGTTCTTTAGTACCTGTCTTACTTCGAGGAAGCACCTCCCTTCATAGTGCAGCCTGAATCTAGGCACTAGGTTGCCTCAAGCTGCTTCCCTACAAAATCTGCATCTTGGGTGCAATATGATACACCTCTGCTTCAACTAAGTTTGTGGTTAGTGTTTGTTAATGTGTTTGCTATGATTAGTGTTTCAGTGCTCTCTTTCAATACTGCCCTTTCCAGCTGCTGGTACCTCCTCTGGTTCCACATTCCCTGTTTATTTGAGATATTCTCCAGACCATCCTTCAGGCCATTGTTTGGATTTATTAATGGATGTTTCATGTTTTATCAAAGACAGCAGACCTGAAACAGTCTAGGTTCCTCTCTTCCAGGTTGTATAAAGTCTATTGATGGATACATTGTGAGGAATTTCCAGGTCTTGATATTAGCAACGTTCAGTTCTTCTCTTGTTGTGCCAGCTGGGTAGCTGATGACTGTCAGGAAATGCATATTGATGGCTTTAATCTAATTCTTTCTACGTGACTCCTCAGGACTTGTCTTATTTAAATGAGGTACATTGATGTTCTCATCCTTTTGGTTTCTGCCTGATGATTCCCAAGTGACTGTGCTTGGGTTTTATGGTGACCTTGCACTGGTTCATAACTTATAATGCAGATGCAAAGGTTCTACAGTATATCTACTGTATATGAGGATCCATAAAAAAATAATAATGGAAATTCATGAAATAGTTTAATACATTTTGAATATAAAAAATTGAAAATCTAATGAGATGTGAGCAAAAATCTAAACATCAGAATACTGAACAAAACATTATTTTCCATGAATTGTTATATAAAAACAAAACCAATGTATTAAATTTGAATATACAAAATGAAAAAGTAAACATAGTATATGAAATCTAAATATATGTGATGGCAAAGAGGGTGCTAAGTAATATAATATGTTTATGGATTTTTCTTATATCTATAAGATTTTTTTTTAAATAACTGTAATGATGGGGAGTCAGAAGTAGGAGGCATGTGTGGAAGTGGACTTGACTTGTACAGAGAACAACAGTAAATAACACAGGTGTGAATAGATACAGTAAACATGAACATGAACAGCTGTAAAGGTGGAGAAAATAATGCCAACAATGCTAAAAATATATAATGCAACTGAGAAATAATAACCAATCAGCTCCATGGGACACATGATGCAAGAAAGGGGAACAGAATTCCCCTGTTAACATACAGCTCCCAACTTGCAAAAAAAACAAATAGAAAACAAGACCATAAAAAACTTACAGGAACTGGATTAGGATACAGACAACCACATGGACTAAGATGAATGTGGAAGCAGGAAACAGGGCAATGAATATGAACAGTAAATGGAGCAACATGAGAAGCAGGGCAGGAGACAGGGCAAATACTAAAGCAGGACCTTGGAGGGAAAACAAAGGTCAAGACACCAGACTGGACTGGGGACAGGACAGCATGCTGAAGAACAACAAAAGCAGGGAACAAAGAACAGACTGGACTTGATATCAGGCAGGACACTGAATGAAAAGTTCCATTGTGGACTTGACAGGAGACTGAATCACTAGGTGGACTGGGGGTTGGGCTGCAGACATAACAAGGGACTGAAAAACAGTGGACATGAGCACAACTAATGTCAAGGGGACAGACACAGATGCAAGGTGAAGTTGCAATGAGACACACAGGAACAGATAGGGTAACTGCAATGAAAATCACCCCAAGGACAAGAGACAGAACACATACAGGAGGAGGCATATACACTAGAAGCTCAACAGTAACAAGGGTGGCAACACAGATATTGTGACTAATGGCCATCAAGAACTCTGGGAAAGGGCTGAAGGTATAGGGAACTGGACAGGGAGCTGGAAAGAGAACTGGACTGGTATCCAGGAAGAGAGGTGGGCAGGAAGAAAGGTGGGCAGACATGCAGCAATATTGACAGGGATAGGTGGGATTACCAGGGTTCACTATAATAGTCCTCAAGGGCAGGCAGGATCTCGCTGTCTGAAGATCCGTCAGAGAGATACCTGGTGTCGGTTGTTGCCTGGTGCATCGTGTCAGCATTTACTGGTGCGTGAGGCACTGGGTCAGTGGTAGTGGTGACTTGTGGGTCCGGCTGATTCAGACACATGTTGGCAGAGGCAACTCATAGTAGGAAACAGGGTGTAAGAACAGTGTTGTCTGGATAGCATAATGCGGGAATAGCTTCCTCTTTGAGACAGCACCCTCTGGAGAGCTGGTCATGGCAGAGAGGACACCCACAGGGAGACAGGGTGCAGCACATGCAACTTCTGGGAAGCTGAGCATGTTATGCATGTGACAGGAGCAGGAACCAAGGCAGGTGTGGAAGGCAGAACTGGTTCAGGAGCTGGACCTGGAAAGTGAAGGGGTCGGGGTCAGCAGTAAGGGCAGGAACTGGCGGAGTTCCCTACAAAAATGGACATGACCACACAGGGAGTAGAGGAGGCCACACAGGTTGCATCTTCCATGTTGGGGATAAGGGAACACCTGCAATGCTGAAGAGAAGAAGCAACGTAATGTCCTCCTCTGCACAGGGAGCTGGAGTGAAATGTGCTTTGGCTGAAGTGATGCTTATGGTTGTGTGTAGCAGGAACCTCTTCCACAGACCTGTGTTCAGGAGCCAGGCAAGTAGGTGAGATGGGCACAGAAATGGCACAAGGTATGGAAGTTTGGATGCCCACCTACTGGGTGGGCATAGTAGCACATTTGGCAACAGAAGTCCCAGTTCAGTGGTTAAGGCACTCAACTGATAATCAGAAGGTTATCAGTTCATGCTTTAAAATCATAACTGCCCTCTTAAAAGCAATAGCTCTCAAAAACATTGTGGTATATTGTATATTGTGGTCAGGGAGACAAATTAGGTGCCATAAATAAAGAATGTAAATGAAACCCTTCACAAGACTCACCATTGTACTTATGGGTGGATGGTAATCAGAGAACTATATTGAATGGAGTATAGTAAAAAATAATACAGGAGCCTATAGATGGAACAACCAGAGTAAAGGAACCAAGAAAAAAAAAAACTGACAGAAACAGAAGTAACAAAAACAACCAGAAAGGGTTACAGTTCACAAAAAAAACACAGTTCACAAAAAACACAGTTCACAAAAAGAACGGACAGCAATGACCAACAACATACACTGGAAAACACAAGGCTTATATACACAATAAATAGACAAGACACTGCTAAACACGGATACATTCATACAACAGAAACAAGGAACACTTGGTCACAGACAGGAAAAAGCAGCTGAGGGGAAGTAAAGTAAAGCAAAGCGAAAACAGAAGCGCATGCCGATCAATGGCATGGGAACCTTGGTGCCAGAGTTCAGATCCATTACAACAATAAGGAGGAATTAATTAGTTAATATGTTTGTCACTGCACTTATGACCCAGAATAAGAATAGCATAAATCAGCTCTGTCTTACCCTACTGGTGAAAACCTTTTTTTTTAACTTTGGTCTTCCCCATCAAGCTAATATTAATATGCAATAAACTTGCTTCCCAGCAGAGGAGCCACTTATAATGAACAGTTCATCCAGAAACAAACAAGACAAATCTTCAATAAAACGTTTTTTTTCACAACATTTTTAATGTTAGTTAGCTAGGTTATTACCAAGATGTGCAAAGACTTTTGATAGACATGTGAGACAATGACTCTGTAATATTTCAGACACTCTGCAAGATGAGGAGCCAGAATTTGAATTTGTATATCAATGAAGCTTTAAATAATTCGTTGTCATGAAAGCAAAGATCAAAATCACACAACAAACCCAAATATCCAAGAATGAGGTATATACACAAGGACAAATAATGTTAGTGGTAGGAATAAAACAGTAACTTACAACAGTTAAAACAAACCACACTGTGTCAAGACGTTGCAAAATACAAGTGGAATGGCTGATTAGAAATTGGCTATATTGGAATGTCTGGTAATACAGAAGAGAAAGTATGAACCATGGATGCCAATGGTTAGCAGTCCAGCGAAGCTGAACACTGATTGTCTGGTACTGAGGGCGGCATGGCTGATGGAATGGCACTGACATATTAAAGTATAATGAATGCAAAATCTATACAGTCCTATATTATATCCTTCTGTAGTGGGATTTATTCAGTACTGTGTTGATCTTAATAACACCATGGGATGGCATTGGATTTGGGACTTTATTTTCAGTCACAGAGTGAGCGTGATAAAACACATTTAGCTGCAATAAGGGCCATCAAAAATTCAGATAAAAGCTGAAAACACACAACACACTGAGACAGCAGACTAGGTAATTTATATAATAAACCAAATGGATATTTGAAAAAAAATATATACCTAATAAAAAAACTGAATTCTGAAAACTGATTCTATTTAGATAGAATCAGAACAATTGCAGATTCATAAATGAAAGCAAAAAAACATAACACTAATAAATCAGAAGAATATTTGCTACTTTGCTGCGTGTGGCAGTTCCATGATCCTGGCATTGCTTTCGCAGTGTGTTGAAGATCTTGGTGATAATGTTCAGGTCCTTAGAGGCAATGGCCTTTCTACATCAAACATGCACTGAAATGAGTACAGATTTGACTGCAGGGATTAAATTGGGAAATACTCTACTCATTTATGAAACTGATGACAGCAACATGACAAGTGATTTGGTCAATTTAACTGATTAATAATGCCCAGCTGCTTGGAAATAAGCACGTGCACAACAGTCCTTCATGCACATGTGCCTGACACACCCATGTTTATGCTAATTTACATGTTATTTACTCATATATGCATATTGAGCAAAAGGAAGGTTCAGTGGGCCAGTTACTGAAGATGAAAGGTGAAGCAAGAAAGGAAGCAGATAGGAGGAAAGAAAATTAATTTTATTAAAGCAGAAAATGAAGTGCAGGGGTAGATCATTGCAAATGGAGATATGCTCTTTGGTTATCTCAAACTGGCATCAAAGGACCACCCCAAAATGAAAATCTGGAATAAAGTAATGTCAGCCATCAACACAGCTCCTATTGATGACTGATCCTCAAGCATTTGTCTGTTTACACATAAACACAGTCAACTGAAAGTCTAATTAGCTAAAGCCCCAAGCCTGTTAAATGCAAATCAGACATATTCTTGTTTGTTCAAATGTTGTGCTCAAATTTCTCTGACCAGACATACAGTTGATTCTTACAATATGCCATAGATGAAACAGATGAATAACACACTGTTTATTTATGTTCTGGTCAGATTTGACTGTATGCAACTGTTATGAATGAGGGGCCAATGCAGCTTCATGAAGAGAGAGCTCTTCCCAGTAATTCCAACTAGTGTGGCAGTGCTTGAGGTTTACCCAGATTGATTTTATGATTGATTTTACAAGAAACACTACGAAGGCTCAGAATGTGTTGAGGCATAGAATGTGTTGGTGATAAGACATTTTCACCAGATTACCAAAATACCTTGATGATTTGTAAATGTAGTGGCTGATTTTTTCTAGAATTCCGTCAATTGTACTTGTACTTCTAAATTTGATGTTTATAATGTAGATAACCAAGACAAGTACTTGGACATGTCTGTTTCATTTAGACCATGCTTTAATTCCATTTTAAAGAGTGAAAAAGTATAACAGCGTAATAGTATAACTCTACTAAGACTATATTTTAGCCTTTACCTGGCAGATATAATAGAATTCAGTAACTGAAATTCTCCTTAACTTAGCAAAGAAACCTCTGACAATGCCACATGGAGATGTACTTTATCATGGCATCCACATTATCTAGGCATGAATGACTACTTAAATTGGTAGTGGTGTTGAAGAGTAGTACGATAGTGTCTTAAAGGGAATTTTGATCTTATCTTTCTGATGTTTTAATTAAACTGAATCATCTTCTCAATAGATTTGCAAATGCATTAAGAAAGCTTTGCAGATTTTCAGATGGGTGAGCACTAATTATTTTGTTATATTCTTAAATTGTATTGTTATCTTGTTCTTGGCCTTGAATTTGTTCAAATTAGAGAGTTTGCTATCTATCCTACAAATAATCTAAATGCTGTGTGGTGGATCTTGCCCAGTAAGCTGGAAGATGACAGTAAATATAGGCAGGAAACACAATAATGCCAATGACACAACCTTATTTTGACTTTTACGACTACAGTACTTTATGACAGTCAGCAAACCAGTGTTCATATGTTCAAACCAGTGTTCAGTTTTTCCTGTTGTGAACAGCTAGAGATGCCTCAATAGTTACTACAATCTGCCCTGTTTGCTTTCTAACACAGTTTAACATTAGGTCACATGGCATTTACTCCCTTTGGCAGATCTTCAGGATCAGTTCATTGGAATGATGTAGGGATGATGATCAGTTAGGATAAGCAGACATTAAAATTACAATTTCCTGTAGGATGTTGGCTGAGATCCCATTAAGTTCAGAAGCCTTAAGGACAGTCTTGTATTCTTTCGCAATACCAGAATATTCTCATGTCTTTTATGGGTCATGAGGGATATGACTTGTCAGCCTTCATGGGCCATGGTTAAAGGATTCCTCAGAGTGCTCACGCCAATGGAATTGTAATGCCTCTTCAACATTCAGCAAGTGTTTGTCTATCATCTCCACCCAGACTATCATTTCTACATTGGTTAAGTTCATAAATGGCATTAGCAGCAGTGAATTCATGTGAGCCAAATCCAGACCACCAATAATTTCTTAAGTCAACTAAGTGCCATTAAGCAATATGCATGCATTCCATTTTAAGTTTTCTAGTCATTTAATTTCTACATCGTCATAAAACCGATGGACTACTGATGGATTTTTTTTGATGTCACTGATGTGATGGTGATGAGTATGAGTGTGTTTAATCCAGCATGATTAAGTCCAGCATGAATTTCTTTTGTAGCATGACCTGACATTATTTTTAATAGACATGATGATCATGCAATAACCTGCAGTTGCCATGATCATTCCACAAGATTATTCCCTCCTCTGTGGCTCAGCTTGTGATTTAAACTTTCATATGAGTGATTCTCAGGTGAAGTTGCATCCATAATGGGTTTGTTGTCGTTGTTTTTGTTTAACATGGGTTATGGTGAAGTTAACTGCATCACTTTTGGTTATTGTTTACCATGGTACCTTCTTACAGACAAGTTTCCAAAAACAAGTGTTGTCTCAGACAGTCTCAATGTGCTGCTAGGCGATTCTGAAACCTATTCAGTTCCCTTGTGATTTTCTTCTTTCACAGTGAAAGAAAAAGAAAGAAATTCAAGAAAGTCAAAAGTTACTATTTCAGGAAAATAAGCCTTGTTTTGTTAGGAATCTTCTTATTTTTTTGTATTGACTGCCTTTATATAAACATAATGTATATTCTTACACATACACATTCAACATTTTTTTTCTTCTTAGATTTTAGTTTATTCTCAACTTCATAGAAGAAGCAATATGTCTACGTAAATAAACATGCTGTCTTTTGTCTTAACCCATAAGCTTCCTATTTTATCTCTCTCCCTAAACCTTTCTGTGAAAGGTATGTGCTGAATTTTAGTGCAAAATTTTTATTCTATTCTCAAATTTGTATTCTATTGTACACTCTCTCAGTTGCAGGCCGTGTATCCTTATTGGATGCAGTTGAGCAGACTTCTTTCTTGACATAATTTTGTTGTTGTCTAATATGCTATAAACAAATTGTTATCTTTTGCTACCCAATTGTTTATTTGTTTATCTTTGTGACAAATGACAAATCAGTAATGCCAACTAGATTATCTAAACATTGATTAATTCAACAGATTAATAATTTGGTTAGCTATAATAAGTAGATTTAAATGACCACATACACGTTTTCTTCTGTTGTCTTTAATGGATCCTTCTTGCTCATTAAGGTTTAATACTCTTCGTAACCAAAGGTAGACAATTTACATATCTTTGATGTCACAATGGCTTCCCTCGCCTCCTCCCTTGTCCTGTGTCAGTGTGGGCGTGTCTGTGGGTGGATGTGTCCTTGCGTTGTGCCCGTTATATGAATGCGTCCGTCTGTGTGTGTGTGTGTGTGTGTGTGTTGATGTGTGTGGTGTGGGCGTGACGTTAAATGTTCGTTTAGTTATCTTTATCTTTATCTTTATCTTTATCGTTATCGTTATCCGTTTCACCAGTGTCTTGTCTGAGCGCGTGTGTATGTCACCCCTTGTTTGAATAAAGACCCTGACATTCTGGGGGTTTTTTTGTTTGTTTGTTTTTGTTTGTTTGTTTTCTGTAGAGCATAACGCTACATCGTGACATTTGAAAAGTTTGTGGAGACTAAAGATGAGTGGTGAGTGTTCAGTTTGATCAGAAACTTTCTACTGATCCGAAAAAAAAGAAAACTGTACAAATAAATTTGGTAGTACCTTGTATTTTTGAGCACAGAAAATGACCATTGGACTATACTAAGAACTCAATTATTATTAGAATTAGAACTCCAAGAATTTATTTATTTTTTCTTTCAGAAAACAGCCCTCTGGTGTGACTGCAGAAAAAAAGCCTAAATACTGAGTGGCCTAAACAGAATATTTAAAGGGATAGTTTAAGACTTTGGCAATAACACATTTTCTTTTGGATACTCAGCTCAGTATTAGTGCTTTATTATCACTTTCTGACACTGTGGTCTGAAGACTTTTTGGTGTCAGTGAAAGCTACTGTAGCATATAATGACCATAGCAGCTTTCTGAGCCATTCAAAAGGCTCTTAGAAATATCTAACCAGCCTTCCAGCCACAAGTTACTCTATAGTAATGTGAGGTGAAGCAAAAGCACGCCTCAAATGTGGAAGAGAGAATCATGAAAAGTGGTCATATGCAATGACAAACTGAGGGATTAAAATTATACACAAATAATGTTTTGTATATTGTTGTAACATTTCTGCAAATTTATCATTAAACTTTAGAAAAGTGAGAAGAATTAGAGCTTGCTAATGATTCCAGAGACTAATAATCACTATAGTGATCTAGATATAGTGCACCTAGTGCCACATTAAAAGCTAGGGTCAAAGGAAGTATTAAAACATTGGTACTGATAAGCTCATCTGATCCTAGGTTAAAAATATACGTAGAAAACAATTTGCTGTTGGTTCTTTACATTCATATTTTTCAGTATTAATATAGATCTAGAAACACAAATGTCTTCGAATTTTGGATACCAAAAGGAACTTGGGAATCTGTTTAAATGCTCCAAAACATTTAATCATGCTTCATAAAATATTTCTCCAGAATATTCCGGAGAAGAAACTATTCCATATTCCAGAAATAAATTTTCAAAAATAATAAAGTGTAAGTTCAAGGGATTTTTTCTCAATCATCAGCCCTTTTTTTATTAGCATGCCTAAAATGAAAAGCTCATATAGTCATAGATACAGTATATACATGCATCAAACATGCATTCTGAGGAACTCTTTGAGGTGATCATTTCAGCTTGATCCAGGAGGCCTAGCAAAGCAGCAGTACTAAAACAACAAGAAGAAAAGTTGATTTTCATAAATCTTTGTTAGGGAAGGAGTAAATCTTAGAATACCATACCTCTCTATACCTCTTGCTGTGCATCATCTGTTGATGTTTATTTTTATAACTCTGGCCCTGGAGCTCAAATGGTCTGACTCAATTGCCTCTGTCACATTACATTCTCCCCTCAGTCTGTCACAACCTTTAAGATGCTAAGGCAGCATTGGGACTCACAGAGCACAGGTCACAGTCTTTCAGCCGCACTGAGCAGGGCAGCCTGGGGTTCACGCTGAGACAGCTGCAGAATTTCTCCACTCAGAGAGATCTAATGGAGTTTATGCTCCAAATATAGATTGAGATAAAAAATGTAGATTTTATCCTCATTGCAAGTCACTACCCACAGAACTTCAAAAATTAAACAAATGGTACTGCTATAAATACTCCTGGAGCTCTTTTGCCCAGAGGGGAAATAAAAGGAACGAACTTGGCCACCACCTGAAGCCCAGTCAGAAAGAGGGATGGAAACACAAATGAAATCTTAACAACCATGAAATTTTCAAAACAATGACCAAATACAGCCAGAAAAGCCAAAACAAATAAATAGTAAACAAATGTGATACAGTGGTACAGCCAAAATGTTAGGGTTGTCAAAAATAATTTTTGGTATATTGTTGAGAAGAAAGCAAACACTTAAAAACTTAAAAACAAAGTGTTATGTCCAGCTGGATTCAGCGCTGGGGTTTTTGCTTTGAATGGCTGTCAGTAGAAGTGTCACATATGCCTTTATTGATGATAGAGGATTTACTGACTGCCAACAACAGTAGCAGCATGAATTTCTAATGTGTACAGAAGTGTCTTAATTGAAAGCCTCTGGAGGAAGCATGAACAAACTGAAGCGAATGAGTTGGTCGCAATACAGACCTGGTGGATTATCACCAGGAATAAATTTGATTGGAAAGCAAGATAAACATGAATACAAAGTAAATGTCTCAGTAAAAATGTCAAACTAAAGAATTATTTTGAATTAGTTGAATTTGAAACGTTTAAATTACAAGTGTGTATACATATATAATGGTCTATTTTCTATGTTAAAAAGGAGGAGCAAATAAATTAAAACCAATATCTTCCCATGGTTGCTAAATAGGTAAGTTTCAAAAAAGGTTTCCTTTTAACTGACAAACTGTCACGGTGGCCGCCCTGGTTGCCTTCCCCGTCCCGTGTCTGTGTGGGTGTGTCTGTGTGGAGGTGTGTCCTGTCATCGTGTCGGATGAATGAGTGTGTGTATATGTTCGAGAGTGGGCGTGGCGTGTGCATGGGCTTGTTGTGTTTGGGATACGTTGCACCTGTGTCTCGTCAAGATGAGGGTTTATAAGCGTGTATGTATCACAGTGTGGTGTGGGTTTTTGAAGTCGAGTTGTGTCGTCGTTGTTGTTTGTATTCGTCAAAACGAAACCGATAATAAAACGGTCTTCGCTATTTACGCACGTGACTCCTGTCAGCTTTTTGCAGTCCTCCGGGGCTCAACCGTGATACAAACATTTTAATGAAAATGGTGAATAATTTTTGGAACAGAAATATTGTTTTTCGGGGCACTGGCAAATTTGTGGATGGTAGTTTTATTAGTAGTAAAGTTGATTTAATTAATTATTTACATTACAAGTTAGTGCAGCACCTCTTTGGTAATGTAGTAAAACTTGTTGATAAGAACTGTAATTAGTAACTGTAATTAATATTTATAAACCACCTAAAATTAAAAAGTAATAAGTGCATGATGGGTATTTAATCATAAGGCCTCTGGTGTAAACCCCAGTCCCATTAAAACTGCTTGTTTCTAATTAAGAGCTACCAGAATCACAGAATATGATAATGAAGTATTTTACCTTTGAACTATAGAGACATTGTTTGGAATAATATACATACATTTCTAGGAAATGTACAACAGCATCTGACAAATACCTGCAAAGTTATCAAAACTGGTGATTCAGAAAAGAGGCTAATGACTCACACAATGTGGAAAACACGCTGCAGTTTGTCAGCTCCTGAATACATAGTTCCAAAATAGATGTACTACAACTCCTATCTGCTTGCATACAGTTTGGAAACCTTTTAGTGATACAGGGAAGACATCCCTCATTTTTCGTATTTCTTCCATTCAGAAGGAGTTTTCGTTCTTTTGGATAACCTATGCATTTTGTAATCTGGTAGCACTTCAACCAAGTCTTTGTTTGTGACTTTTATTTCTACTTGTAGCATCTTTTTTGCAACATAATGTTAATAATAACATTAACGCATCAAAATACTCTCATACTGTCATATTGTGGAAGAGGTCCATTAAATGACAAGATCTGAATTAGCAAGAGTGAATTCCATAGATTATATTCTTGATGAAAATTCATTCTGTTTATGCACATAATACAAAAGGCCAATACTGGACAAGTTGCATTACTCACTGTTTCCCAGTGTTGAAAATGTCTTTCTGCTTCTCCCTTGCTGCCTGTATTTCTTGTTGGCCCAGCAGAACTGCTGATGTGGTCATAATTAATCAATCTCATGGTGTTCCTCCCTCCTCACTGCAGGCTGTCAGTTTAGTTCATGTATAATTATGTTAATGGAGTGTGACAGGAGTGTAACATCAACAATCCTACATCAGCGATTGTGGTGCTTAGAGGACTTCTCTGGCATAGATGCATCGCAACTCACATCCTTCCTTGGTTGGGGGTTAAACTGTGGATCTCCAGTGTTGATAGTATACAAAGACTGTGTATTTTGGAGGTGGAATATACAGCATGTGAGTGATGGTTGTACACACTCTCTAATGTACTTAGTAACTTTGCACTTCAGTAACAGGCTTTTCAGCCAGCTAAACCCAGAAGGGTTCAGGCTTTTCCCATCACTTCCACCAGCCCCTTGATAGTAGTGCACTTGTGCTTTCTCCCTCCCTCTTCCTCCCTCTTCCTCCCTTTCCCTTTTTCTTTCACCCTTTCCCTCATTCTCTCTTCTCTGTCCTCTCTCCATCTTTCTCTCTCTCCCCAATAAACACAACTGCAGTTAGTCTCCCCTCTCTTTTTTATTGTCTTCAATATTTTATAAGGTCTGAAATATTTATAACATGGTCTTCATAGAGCGCAAGCTATGTAGATGCTTCCGTGTTTAGTCCACACCCACATTCTAGCTGTTGTCCAATGTGCTTATTAACTTTAGGTGACCTTACTGCAGCAGGACTGAAACTGTTGTACAAGGTACTTAAGACCTTCAAAATAAGTTATTTTGTACTTATTTATTACCCACTGTTTAGCTTATGTTATTGGCCTCTTAATTCTAACATCAAAGTTTTCAAAAAGCAGAATCCTAATTAGTAAATTCTGGAGGACTATGCCATCTATAATTAAAGAAACATTATCTGTTCTATGAATAACCTGCACTTGCACTATGACCATCTTTACATTCCCCACTACCCTTTACATACGGTAGCTGGCTCCTTCACTTGGTACACCTGTCTTACCGTGAGGGGATTCAAGCAGGCAGATGCTCACAGAATACCAACAAATGTTTTAATGTGAAATAACGGGGGCCCACAAAACACACTCAAACCCAGAGAGACATGAGCCAAATGGGTGTCAGCCATGGTCAGGGACCAGTTCAAAATCCAAGATCAAAATGCCATATGGTAATCCAAACAACAATAACAACCCAAACAAAAAAAACAAAAACTGAATACAGCAGAAACCCTTAACTATCCAGGTGAAATCATACCAGCAACACTTCACAGGGCAAGAATGAATCTACATTTTTTTTTATAGGGATACGATAATAGGAAACAGGTGAGTTCAATTAGTATTCCAGAAAGAATGAGCCACTGATTGTTTCCTAATAGGCTCATCCTGCGGGGTGACTGTTTTCTTGATTCCCCTGGGCATCCTGGGAAATGGAGTGGAAACCTGTAGTTCTCTGCTGAGTGGAGGGCTGTGTGAACTTATAAATGGATTTTTAGGGCTACAGTCATAAATTTTAGTCCATCTGTGTCAATGTCACTGCTGGGTTAAGAGTGTTCTGTAAACCATAAATATCTAACCAACAGATACAGGATGGCTGACATAAATTGTGCATTTTATCAGACTGGCTATAATTTATACTTATAGACTTAAATACATTACCAGTCAAAGGTTTGGACACACCTATTCATTGCTTATTTTTAGTATTTTCTACAATAAAAAAAAACAAAAAAACATATCAAACCAGTGATGTAACACATATGTGATTGTGTGTCAATATTTGTTTATCTTAGATTTTAGATCCTTCAAAGTAGCAACCCTTTACTGTCCTCCTCAGCTCCACACTAGTGGTGTTCTCCAGCTGCATGAGGGAGCTGGGCCTATTGTGCTTTTCCATCAGTCTTGAAGAGCACTTGAAGGATAAGAGTCTAAGGTTCTTAAAGAAAACTGAAGGTGCTGAAGGTGCATCTCCAATTAATTGTTTGTGCATGTGTGTGTGCATGTGAGTGCATGTGTGTGTGTTTTGAAAATCTGTTTATATGTAGGCCACAACCTTTACCAATTTATAGTTTTAGAAACAAATTTAAGCATAATCAGATTAAAATCTCTTTGTTACTATTAAAAACATACATTCAGTCAGGTGTGTCCAAACGTTTTGACTGGTACTGTATGTTTCTAATATTTTTAATCATCTGGCTTGTGGGTGTACACAGTACACAGTAAATGCACACTGTACTCTGTAGCGCCCAATGAAGGATGGGTTCCCTTTTGAGTCTTGGTCCTCCCAAGGTTTCTTCCTTATCCCTGCCTAGGGAGTTTTTCCTTAGCACTGTCATTTGTAAAGCTGCTTTGTGATAACATTCGCTGTAAAAAGCGTTATATAAATAAATCAGAATTTGACTATAGTCAAATTAGATATCAACCTTTTTTTAAGTAGCCAGGTAAACTAAGGCACAGTAACATATGTAGTAGTAGTATCTTATAGTATATAGTAATATAGTATAGTATAGTATAGTATAGTATAGTATAGTATAGTAGTAGATAATAAATGTCCCCCCCAAAAATAGATGTTTTTTTTTTTTTCTTTCCCCATGGCATCCACTACAATCCTCATGAAAGATGTGTATCACACTGCTATGTCCATTATTCCGATATCATCCACTCTATTCCATGGAAACATACAGAAGCACAACACTCTGGAATAGACTGCCATGTCTTTTTTGATGAGATTTAAAATGTTCTAGCCGTTGTTCTTGGAGAGAATGCTTTCCCCATGAAGGATGCGATATTGCCTTTTCATTTAGCCGTAATATGTTAACTTAGAAGATATTTCTTATGTTTCAAGTGTGCAAATGGAACTTAGAAATGCTGTCTACACATTCTTCTGGATGCATGCATGCATGTTCTTTTCTGGCAACAGTGTTTTTGGCTTAGAGTCAAGAGTTGTGAGAGTTGTAATATATTGCACATTAACGAGCCTCCTAATTTAATTTGAGCAAGGTCTTTTTATTTATTTATTTATTTATTTATTTATTCATTTATTTATTTATTTTGGCAGGGGAGTTACTGAACACACTTGTATTAATCAGGAAACCAAGACAGTCATGCATGGAAGACTGAAGGCCAGATGAAACTAGACAATAAAGGTCAGGCACTGCACTTAAGTTTTATCTCTCAGCTTTTCACTCTGTGCACATTTATGAAATATATTGCCTTTAGTAAAATGGACAGTAATTATATCCCCTGTATTTAGGATAGTGGGTGATTAGTAAGAGTAGGTGAAAAGCTTGCTGATATAGACATTTATTTGGACAGGGCTCTCCGGATATGCCTTCTGGGCTTTGCAGTGAAGCAGGTAGAGGGGAAAGTAATTACTAACAGAAATCCATTATTCATTTGCATTCATGCAAATGCACAGTCATATGGGAATAGCCACCCTTGGCTCGGATGACACTAGCAAGGTACCATTGCATGGTTTGCATTAGGTGATGAATGGCATCTGGAGGTACTTCTTTCCAGCTACAACAGAGCACTGAGGTTCCTCAGATTGTGTGGTTGTGGGTCAGCATGGTGAAGTTGGCAGTCCAAGTGCAGCTAGACGTACTCCACTGGAATGAAACTGTGTGAGTTAGCAGGCCAGGGAAGGACACCAGTCACTCATGCTCCTGAAACCATTCATGCACCACTCGGTGCAGTGAGTTGGGGCATTGTCCTGTTGATAGGTACCATTACCATCAGAGAAGAATGTCGGCATGTACAGGTGCACATAGTCTGTAAGGATTGCCAAGTACCCATTAGTGTTCAGAGACTCAGTGGTCCATGCAGTGGTAATGCAGTGGTATTAGTGGTCCAAGGTTATGCCAGGAAACCAACCCCCAGGCAAGTCCACTGTTCTACCACCCTCTGTTTGACCTGCAGTTGTTTCTTGAAGGTGGTTCTCGTGTGTCTGGTGATTTATACGCTACTGTTCATCCACTTTATGTAGCACCAACATTTTTCCAGTCCTGTACTGTTCAGTTACAGTACCCAAGTGCAAACTGGAGATAATGTTGATGACGGAGATGATCCCGACACTTTCCTTGTTGGTGCTGTGTTCACTGTAGAGGTTAACTGGTACACTGTGGTGTTTCAATTGCTCTGTTCCACTCTCCAGAGTCGTTGTTCCCTTCTGACATCAGCGGCCTGTTGGGCACCACAGTTACACCACTGGGAGCCACTCAATGTGTGAGAAGTGCATTATTTGTACACCTTCACTACAGTGGCTCTACAACTCCCATGGTTTCCAAGATGCTACAACCCTTTACCAGGTATGCTATTATTATGGCCTTTTTTACATCAGTCAAATCGTGCCCTTTTTCAAATCGGTGATCATTTTGCACTCTGCTAGAAGTGAGTATTGTGGTCACTTATATTTGCAGCAAACCCTGTCACATGGCATCTGTGATGTGTTCATTCCAAACCAGGGGTGGTCATATTATTCTGATATGACTTTGTATGCAAATATTAAAATGTATGGTATTCATGATTTCTAAGCAAGTGAAAAGTTTATGAGCGTACTTAAATAAAAGTACTATGATTGAACTTACAGACTGATCAGGTAGACTGACTTAGTATACAGGAACATGAAATATTATGAAAAGCAAAGCTGAAATTGTTTCACATTAATAGAAAGTACAGAAAGTACTACACAACATCAGTCCCTTTAGTGTTTAAATAGAGAAGGTTAAGAGAAGAGAGGATGTTATCAAACCACTCATTTTAGCAACAAGACCCTGGTGGCTCACAACAACCCCAGATCAACTGAGCTTACAGTAGGAGATGCACCTCACCCGACACTGATCTTCTCCTATTCCTGCTATCTCTGATGTCAGTTACACACCTGTGTGTGTGTGTGTGTGTGTGTGTGTGTGTGTGTGTGTGTGTGTTTGGAAGTTCATGTAAAAGTACCAATAGTATCATCCATAAGTATCATCTATCTGGATTAACCTGCACAAACAGATACCGTTTCATTCCAAAAATATTATCTTACACATATGCTCAGCCACAGATAAAGAAACACATGGCTTGAGATTGTATTTTTAACATTATAGCAATATATGTGTATATTTTTTGAGGGATTTTTTGATTTATCACAATTTAAGACCTAATTCTTGTGACATGTCAAGATAAAGCAGATGCTTGCAGATCCTGATCAAAGTGGTTTTATTAAATGCAGGGAAATCCAGAGACGTATGTGAGGAGGAAGCAAGGGTCAAAACCAGAGCATTTCACAAACAGCAGTCCAAACAACATCCATATCGTAGTCAACAATCCAGTCCAGGGTCAAAATCCAAAAAACAGAATCACAGGCAAACAAACCAGGAGGGAATAGGCAAAAGACAAAATCAGAGAGCAAACCAGGTTGATAACAGGCAGAGTAAACAATGGATAAACACTCAGTATGCAAGACACAAAGGAATTGGCAATACTTCGCAACGACTAAATGTAACTGGTATGAATATACAGGCCTGTGAGAATTAGCTGCAGGTATGGCAGTAATCATAAAAAGAGGATCTTGTGACTCATCAAGCGGAATCCTGGGAGTTGTAGTCATTTCTGCATGACACTTCTCTGCTTTGAAACAAACAAAATAGGAATTATCTCCTATTTAAATGATAATACACTCTTATCCCCCCCCCTTTAAGTGTAATAACAAAAACAACAAACAACAAACTACCAGAGACCTGGGAGTATGAGGGTCCTCCATAGGATCTTAGCTGTTCCCAGGACTGCACTCTTCTGGATGGAGTTCTCTGAGATCTTGGTGTGGTTCGTGGTTTGGAGCAATTCTCCCAGTTTGGTGGTCACAGCCCCTATATATATATATATATATAGGTGAAGCCATACAGTAGATGAATGAACCTGATGGAACTTCTAAACACACACACACACACACACAGATATATATATATATATGTATGTATATATACACATACATACATATATGTAATGACTGTAATGAGTTATAGAAAACTCCACTGGTAAATGGTTTTTTGTAAAGCCCTAAATGAGACTTTTTATAATGCATTTGGTAGCACTAATAACAGAACAAAGCTCTTTTGTTGGTACTGAAAATGTAATCAGTAACCTAAATGCCACTCTCTTTGTCTGTGGTTTCAGATCTTGTCCTGTTTTGTTCCAGTTGTCTCATGCATATAAAAGACTAACACATTGTGGTTTCAAATAAGGTTGAGATCCATAAAATGTGATTGTAATGTATTATTTTGAAATTCTGCATAAAAAAACAACTTTAAGATCTCAGCTTCATCTTTGTATGATTTTTAAATAGTTTTTTGGCTTTTTGTTTTTGCTCTCCGCAAACTGCTACCCTGAGCATGTGCGTCCTCACTAATGAGATATATCATCACAACAACAGACACAATTGGTTCCAGGTGCAGCAGTGAGTGCAGATCTCTTTAAAATGTTTGCAGTCATTAATCTGACCTATCACAAAGTATTGGGGCCATTAGGAGGGATAAGGTTGTACCTATCAGAGTGAACACTGGATTTCACTGTGACCAGAATATAAATTAACCATAGATATATAGTTTTCTTTTACCAAACTTTGTAGAATTAATTTAAAATGCATAAACAATAATGCATAGTGCAATATGTACAATATCTAATGCTCATACTGTTTTACAATGATTCCTATTTGTTCTACACTAATTCTATAGATCTTTCTGTAATAGCGTTTTTCAAAGCTATTCATTTTTTGCAGATAAATTCAGATAAATATCCACCATTCTGTTCAAATCTCATTTTATAATTTTACCTTATGGCAATTTGTTAAAGAGATATACTATTTGTAACAATAAAAAAGAGCTAGTATTCTCTGATATAACACCAAGAAAAACTGTAAATATTGAATTGAATTCATATGGGTAGGTTTTATCTAACCAATTTTGCCATTTATCAGGGAAATTATTAGAATACATTTAGTGTAATAAAAGAACAATTGCAAATAGAGAATTAATATGTGTGGAAACACCACTGGAAACGTGGCACCTACGCCTGTGGTATGAAGGATGACCCTTTTTAAATGTGGGTCAGAAAACTACTAGCAAAGATAAGGCTGACCTCTCTTGACCAAGCCCTGTCAGATAAACTTAACTTCTCAGGAGTCTTGCTGGGGGTGAAGTATGGGTGGATGCACATGTATTTGAATCTTTCATCTGCAGTGAATGAAAGTGCCAGGTCAAGTGCATCACCCTGACATTTCCCCAGAAAAGCTTTAATACTGCTTTGCTTTCAGTTCTGTATCTCATCTTATTCAATCTATTAGTAGGACATGATATCTAGACTCTGTCTTCTGTTTCTCTTTTTTTCCCTTTCTTTCTGGAGCCCATAGAGCTTCTTAACGTCTATGAATTTTTTTTATTTTTTTATGCAAAAAAAAATGTATTACAAATGTAATGCATATTGAAATATTTGCTTTTTTAACTCAAATTAGTTCAACATGACCGTTAGAGATATGTTGTTTGTTTCCAAATCCTGTGTCTAAATGTAGATCATAATTTACTTTTACTTCCAAACCAACTTTATGCTTGAGACGAGGTTGGAGTAATCAAGGCTTGCCTGAGGCTAAACATGACTCCAGTTCTCCTGAGATGTGCTTTCAACATGCTGCTAATCTCAGTAGGTGTGGACAGATCAATGCTGCCAAGCCTTTTCAATTACACTGCTTTGCCCTCGCTTTTCTTGTGTGATTGAATTATTGACACTTCCATGTGTGACCCAACAGCTTCACCTAAATCTTGAACACAAAATATCATTTGTTTGGGAATGTATATCCACAAGCTACATGGAAATTATTCTACTGTATTTGTTTATTAGTTTAGTTTCTGTATTGCGTTTGGTGTCCAGTGTTTGCATCTTTAGCGTTGCATAAGGTTCTAACAAGTGATAATTCCTGACTATGTTTGTGTTAAAGGGAATATTGTATTGTTTTGCTGAAAACATCTAGGTGAAAATTGATTAATTAACACTGTACACAGAAAATTAACACTGTACACAGATGATCAGCAATTCTCGCTCTGCTCGATCAGGCTGTGGTTCCCACTGCCTGTGATTGCTGTGAGAGAGGGCTGATTAAACGGAAGGAACTGAGTGCAGATTTACAGTGCTGCTTCTGTCTTGACTCCACTCACATAAACACAAAGAGGGCGAACTCACTGAAACAGGCTTTGACCCTCTTCCAGTTCTGACATTTCTGTTGGATGCTGTTTTCTCCAGATTGTTTTTGGAAGGAGGAGGTTTGGAGGCACTCCTCTGAAGCTCATATTTCAAACTGACTTTGAGCAGTGCTTCAGCTCCATCTCTTTTTTTTGCCTACACTGAGCGCAGACATGATTGCACCGAGCATCATATGAGATAGTGTCATGGAATATTGACTATTAACAAAGATACCATGAATTTCATTCTTTTCCAAGGCATGTTTGGTATACAAAGTGATTTTCTTGCCTGAATTTATCTGACTGATAATTGCAAATTGTATCTACACATGCACATTCCTCACTGGAAGCAAAGTAATTGCAGTAATTCACAGCCTCAGTTGCACTGACATGACTGGTGCTTGGTCTATGTTAAAATGCCTATCAGGCTTCTGTCTTGATAAAATTATTCAGCTCTTATTAGACTTCGCCCAACAGTTTGTAAAACAAAATGCAATCAACATGTAAGCCAAATGCTTATCTCCTGGAAAGGGTGTGGGTTCTTAATGGGATTTACAGGTAGTATTTAAGCATAAACCACTGATCTCTCAGTGCTATTATCTTTTAATGCTATTGCAACTGTGCTTTGGTAAAATGTATGCATCGTGTGACGTGTAGCTGAGCATTGTACCGATGGGCAAATGAATGTGGTCGGATCTAAATGCAGAGATGGTTACAATGAGGGCACTGACTTCCCAGTGCTTTGTCCAATCTGCTCTGTCTGAAGATGCCTGTCTGTTCTCTCTCCCCAATGATGAATGCATACTGGTTTCTTATATCATTTTGGTATTCATTATTTCTCTCTCTCTGTCTCTCTCTGTCTCTCTCTCACACACACAGACTGCTCTCCTCTCTTATGTGTCTTCTCCCATGTTTCATTGCTAGACTCCAAATCCTAGTGAACTAGTTTAGTGAACTAATGTTCACTATAATTCTCATGTTCACTGCCTCACTGTGCATATATTGTGCATATATTTCCCTCTTTCTTTAAAATGAGAAATAATGTATTATCCACTTTTTCTATCTCTATTCTTCCTACCTGCCTATTTCCGTATAATTCTTTCAAACTTTCACACGTTCAGCTTGATAAAACGTTCTCTCCTGTCTTCTCTTTGCCTCTGTCTTCTCTTTTACTCTCTTGATGCTGGTCATGATCAGTTTTACCTGTTACTATGAATGCGTTTAATTTGTTGCATCAGAGTTCTACATGCAGGGTAATGAAGATTTATTTTCCCATGTAGTGGTCTGGCCAAAGCCCTTATCTTGTAGATGGATTAGTCTGTACACAGTAAACATGTGGTATTGTGTAGTCCTGAATTGCCTTGTTTACCTCCACACACCAACTGTGTGCTTGATTTATGAATAATTCTTCTCCGTGCCCAATATCTAGAACTACAGTGGTCTTTTCTGGTTTTGATAACAAGCTAAGGCTTTCACCCACTGTTAAATGGCTACATTTGGAACTCATGAGTTTTACGGCAAGTATGTTCTTCATTTTAAAACTGTGAAACAGAACTATTAGAGACTGCAAGAATCACTTATGTGAATTTATTTATTTGTAAATTGTTGTTAAGATGACTTGGTGTATTGACAAATGTTTCAGATATATTTCTTTTAATTGTGGAATGTTCAATTCATCTTAAGTCCTCTTGAATCACTCATAAGTTAATAGTAATTTAAGAACAAAATTGTTTACAGAACTGTTTCTTCCACTAGTCCCAAAGTTTCAAACAAGCCAGATATTTATATGGTCTGACTGATGCAGTAAATTACATCATCTTACCTGAATTGTAATTGCATCGGACGTCATAAAAACATTATAAACTATCAGAAACCCTACAAATTCTTCTTATCCTTTCTTGTCTACTTCTGTTTGTCTCTGTTGGTGCTCAAAAACATTATAGAGGAATTTATCAAGTGCACAGGAATAGTCATTTATCCAATATGTGAGATTAAACAGTAAGATTGAAAATGGCTGTCCTAAGCTTTTTAAGCTTCTAAAGATCAACATATTATCTGTTTTTCTTGAAGCTTGATATTTCTTTCTTTGGATAACAGTGTAAACTTAATGACCTGTTCATGCCATGAATAAGATCCATTTCATCTCTTGCCTGCAGTGTTTCGTTTACTAACTCACAAGAGATTCCTGGCATTGTTCAACTGCAAAGCTAAGAAAAGCCCTGACTATAACTTAAACATCACACATGCTTCATTTAAAAGTCAGCGCCATCTTGCCATCTGCCCTTTATTCAAAGCAAGAGACCAACTCACTGGAACAGTGAGTGTAACCCACTCATTAATGTAATGTGCAAATCATTGTGAGTTAAATGCGAACACACACCATTTATTCTTTATTCCACAAACACCCACACAAGCACATGCCTTTACATTTAAGGAAATGCACTGACAGTTCATTCTTTACATTTGTGTTTTATCAGGTATGTTTATGTGTAAATGTTTTATGTACTCAAAAGTTCCCCACAGTCCAGTCCTGTTACACATGTGATAAAACTAGTAACAGTAAAAAAAAAAATAATACATTAAAAAAAGAGCTTAAATATAGAAACAGCAATATTGTTTTAATCTGCCATTGACTCATTGCAAGATAAATAGCCAAGATAATCCAAGATAGTTTGGTTAACATCATTTCTTAAAAGTGATGTAGCACATTTATTGACTTTCTGACAAAAGTAAGATAGGTTTAAGTGCCATATACAAGAACGTATTTCTAAGGCCTATTCCACAGGGCCCATTGTTACTAACTCAGAAATGATAACAGTAAGAGGGTAGTTTAATATAAACTGAAGGCACTGCTGTGCCAGTAAGAACAGCTATGAACTAAGACCATCCCCCTGGCAACTCTGAGGAGAGCAGCAAAAACAGAAGCCAAAAATCCAGCAGCCATTACAAATGGTCCTGTCCTTCAGAGAGTGATAGCAAGGACTGGGCCTGCAGGAGACAAGAAAGAAAGAGAATGAATCCATCCCACCTGGCTGGAGAATGCTGTTTCTGGGTAAAACATATGCCAGCACCCTACAGCATCATGTCAGCCTCTACCCAGAGGGCTGAGGCATGGACTACTGCCCTGGTCTGTTTCCTCTTCTGCTGGAAGAACTGACCAGGTGCTTTTGTAAAGCAGCATTGTCTCAAACATCAGATCGGCTCAACGTGTACTTGAACGCCCACACACACACGTGTGCAGTACTCTTCCCTGATAAGAATTCTCTCTTTTATAGCACCCACACCCCAGTCCTGTATGTTCAGACTGATTTGATAGTTACAGTATGTCATGAAGGCTGTGATATAAAAGTTGAGAGGCTATAATACTAAAATGCTCCTGAATGTTGATTGTGTGTGTGTGCGTGTGTGTAAGTGTAAAAGGTCCTTCCTTGCTTACAGAGTCTGAAAAAGCATTAGCACTCAGGTCAGTGTGCCGTAAGTCTTAGTTTACACCTCATCAATCCCCTCACTGCTCTGTTTTGCATTAGTGCAAGTCTAGACTGGTTGTTCTCGTGGTGGGTAAAGAGTATTCAGCACTTCCATTTTAATCAAACTGGCCGTGAAGGTGACATTTTCAATTGATCTGCTGCAATTTACTTCATAAAGTGTCAGGCTTTTTTTTCTTTTTTCATTTGCTGGTGTTTTAAAGAGCTTTACTACTGCTAGAGTGTGTGGATGTGTGTGGAATACCTGAGCCAGTCTAATTAGAGGAGAATTTGGATAAAAGCTTCTTGGCTAAATGATCCAAAGTGTATGTATGTATGTTCACATTCAGCAGTGTGTGTGATATTGTGTGTTTCTCTATGATTGAGCCTCTCTATTTTTGATTGTAAATGTAACTTAGTATTATTATTATTATTATATTATTATTATTATTTTCATGATCTTGGTTATTTCTTCTGCTTCATTATAAGTTGCCAAGGTGACACATTCATTAATTTGCTTAGTGATTAATGCTTGATTGATGGGATAAAGTATGATGGTCATATATAATGAATTGTAAAGAAAATAACTTTAGAAAAAATCAGAAAATAATGAAACAAATTTTACCCAGTCACAAATCACAAATCACTGCAGATTGCTGGCTTGCATTTTTATAAGACTCTGCAAAAATATACTACATTTGGTTCTGGGTTCACATGCTGTACTTTATCCTGAAGTGTTGTCTATATGTGGGATGTACACATTGGGAAGCATATACACTGTATAGTGAAAATGACTGCTGGTACCAAAGCTTTGTGATTTTTTTCATTCTTTTCAGTTCAAATGATGGTTATGTAATACATGATGTAATACATAATGAAATGCATGCAGGCGCTCCACCTGTATGTAGTAACACCAGATCATACCTGTGCTGACCTGTGTGATCAGTTAATGAAAACAAATGCTGCACAATATGTGCCTGTATATACTCTCTCTAGCAGTGGTAGGTGATGTGAATCTTATTTGGGTCAGTGTGGATTAGAGGCTGAGCACTAGTGGGATGAACACCCACCACAGCTCTCCAGCTGGCTAGAGATCAACGGCAAATACGCACACAAACCCAGAGAACAGGTTGGAAGTTTTGTAGCTATTATATCTGGCACTCATCTTTGTGTCCTTTTCATTTAGCAAAGCTATTTAGTCCCAGTGGTGTGAGGTCTCAATTAACGCAGTTAAGTGCTGTAATTTCACAAATTCACACCTCTTTTGAGCAGATGGAACTGTTTCAAGGCACAGAAATGAAAAGAGAAATGGAACAAGATCGTTCAAGGAAGAGCAACAGAAAGAACTGGAGTTTGTAGTGCATTTGATGTTTTTGTTTAGAAAAAAAAAAAGTTGTCTGAAGTCTATTGTATCCAAAAAGAAACCACTGATCTTTACTACAGCAGTACAAACACATCCAGACACAAAAGGAAGAGTGATAATAATGTAATTTCCATGTTAAATATAAAGAATATGCTGTGTTTCGAGGGAACATGTTTTGTTCAAGAGGAATTGTGTTGCTATGTTAGTGCACACATAGATTTTAGGTGGATAATAAAGCAAATCAGTTGTACAAACAGGAGAAAATGGGTTAAATGAATGGGAAAATATTTTTATTGAAGTTCCTGATTTGAAAATGGAACTAACAAATCTCAGATATTTACTCAGATATTTACTAATTTTGATGTGCATGCCAAAATCCACATTAGATATGAAATATTGCTTAGTGCCACATACGTTCATGTGTTCAAGTGCCTCTTCTTAGCCATCTTGATTATTATGCAAATCTGTTACTTCCTGGCACTTCATTCTGGCAGAAATGAACATAACCATGTTTTACAAAGCTGAAATTAATTTAGTCAAAGTAGATTGTGGAAATCCAGTGGGGCTGGAATACATTATTCAAATATTCTTGCTTCAGAGCAGAAACAACAAGCTCAATAATAATAAATTGACCCCAAATAATTTCACATTATTTTTCATGCTGAGACTGTCTGGAGTTCAGCTCAAAACTGCATATCATTCTTCTGTCAGGAAGATCTATGTCTCTTTAACTCTTTCAATATCTTTTTCTTTCCCATTCTACTTCCTTATCTCTCTCTCTTTCTCTCTGTCTCTTTCTCAGCTGGCCTGAGTACTTAAGCCTGTGTACCTGAGCCAGTCCCCAGCAGGCTCTCTAAAGTCTCTATCATGCTGGTCTGTGTCTGCCAGTGGCCGTGTCTCAGCTGAAGCCCAGAGGCAGGCCCTGAGGGGGCTCTGCATGCTGGGTGAGGATTATGCGCAGCCTACCTGTGCTCTTAGCTTCCAGACATCCTCGTCTCCCCCTGGGGAATGACCCCTAAGCCCACATTCGCCAGCATTTTGCTTCTGTCACAGAAGAAATGTGCCAGCTGACAGATCACCTCGCTTTGATGCCAGCAGCACAGCGGCCATGCAGTCACAGCCAGAGCTCTAGACATTAAAGTATTACATTGACTAGACTGCCTTTGAAGTAGGAGAAATTCACAATTCCTTCCATTCTTTGATGGTGAAGCTAAGGCACTCCCAGGATTTACTCAAATGCATTTTAATCACGTCATCTCCATCCATGAAGAAAATGAGCTGGGAGTTTTATACCTTCTTACTCCATAGAAGAAAAAAACAGATTGCAGTTGTAAGATATACAATAACAGGGACGCAACATCTTCCTTGTAACACCTGTTTTTAACAAATATTATGTTACAAAAAACAACAACAACAGAAAAACTGTTCATCTGTTCTATAAAAGATAAGTGTCTTCAGTTTTTTTTTTCCTCTTCATTTATCATTTCCTACTGGCCAATTTGACAGTTTTAAAATGTACTTTAAATATTTCAATAATGATCCTGTACAAGCAGTATATATAGTATATAGATATATACAGGATCCAGGTTTTTGCAGTTCTGCGATGCTTCAGTCACATAATTAGCTGTCCCACTCCAGTCCACATCTAGCCAATCACCCATACACAGCCATCGCCCCCAGCCAATCAGACACCTCCAACCTTTCAATCACTAGCCCATCTACCAAACACATCACTCTGTCACTTCCACATTCCTAACCACTCACTTACTGATCATTACATACACCTGCACCTTGTTGTACTCTCCCTGTTTAATCCCACAGGAGCCTCTAGGGTTTGTATTGCTTTTCTGTGCTCTGAATGTATATCAGCCAAGCCTAAGGAATCTGAAGATGCTTCACCTTTGGTCTGCCTTTTCCCCATGTTTTGGATGTTTTGCCCTCAGTTTGTTCCTCTTTCTTTTCTTATGTCCTTCATTTAAAATGTTTTGTTTGGTTTTTTTTTGTTTTTTTTGGTATATCTCACTAAGGCTTCACTCCTTTGTTAAAATGTCCTATCTACTCTCATTGCTGTGAGTTGGGTAGTCTGTCATTTTCCTGAACGTTTTAACTACACAAGATCACTACTTTCAGTACAAATGAACCTTATAGGTGTAACAGTAGACTGAAATGCAGGGAGGCGTTTTCCATGACATTTACTACGGGGTTGGACAGCAAAGATGCAGTGTAATATATGTCAAACTGAATCACCTCCTTCTCTCTTGCAAACCACTTACCGATATGCAAACAGCTTTCAGATAACCACTAATCACCTATATAATGCTTATTGTAATGTCAGAATTTAATCCATTATTTCTTTAGTCTGGATACACCATATCTACTTTCTACGATAAATTCTTTGTCGTTCTGGATTGCTTCAGATATCTGTCCTCATGGTTCCCAAATGGATTTTGCTTTAGTAGTGATGGTGTTTGATCTTTTGTCTTTGCCCCATATCTGTTCTCCACCCATAATTGTCCTCACCTGTGTCCATTATTCCACATTGTTATTCTGTGTATTTAAACCCTGTCTATTTATAACAGTTTTTACAGTGTCTTGCTGGTTGAACATCCAGATTCACTAACTTAAAAATTTATCATCAGATGGATAATGCAAAACACCACTGGAATTTCAGTTAAAAAAAGAAACACCATAGTTTTGGTGGAGAAGCAACCCCTTTGAAATAATGGTGAAAAAAAATCATTTTTCATTTTTAAATAATAAAGCACAAAAATATTCAATATGATCCAGTATTCTGTAACAATATTAAACCACGTGGGCAGGATAGTTTCTTGCAGTTTAGACACAAAGCTTCTTGAACTTTAGAAAACTAGATTGAGGTACTGACATGCTCTGAACAGCTAGATACACCTCATCCTAGAGATGGTCTGTGGCATTAGGATGTCAGAACTGTGAAGGCCAAGAAAAAACTTGCCGTCATGTTTCTAAAACCAACCCATGACTATACAACTCTTGTGTCATGGTGCATTGTCCTGTTGGATGTGTCTTTTTCCCATAGACCTGTATTTTTGCCATTTTAACTTGGCCAGCCACAGTGCTTAGGTAAACCATGTCCAAATGTCCGCACACAGGTATCGGAGTACCCGACGCTTGTCCTGGTGAGAGGTCCAGACTTTTAAATTCCCTGCAACACATTCCAGCTCCTCCAGAAAGATATTCAGGTACCCCTAACTTAGCTGTAAGATATAATCCTTCTAGCAGGTCCTGGGTCTGTGTTTGGATCTCCTGGGACAGGTGCAGTGGGAACCAACCAGGGAGCATATTTATAAGATGCCCAAACCCCTTTAACTGGAACCTCTAAATTTCCTACCATAATGCTTACCTACATTTTAACATGCTGTCACCACCTGGTTATAAATACAAACTGAAACCTCTTGAATGGAAAGGGTAGTGGGTTCACTGCTGTGTATCATTTCAGCCTGAAAGTCACAGAAGTTTTCTTTTATGATTTTATTTCCTTTGAATACATGCTGCTGAAAACTGTTGGTTCAATCTCAATGTTTATTATATTGATTTTTTACCGTCCTCCCAAGTCTGCTTACAGTGATCCTATTGGGAAACTTTAATGTACATGTTGACACTGCTTGTTTATCTTTGAATTGTTTACATATTCTTGATTGTTTTAATTTAACACTGAATATTGACTTTGCCACCCATACTCATAGCTACATGTCTGTAATCTCCCTGTTCCCCTTTGGGAATGACCTAAGATAAGTTATATCATATAACAATATTAGGACTATTGATCCTCTCTCTTTTTGTCAGCCTCTAAAAAGCTTATTTTCCATGGACATCTGTAAGGTTTCTTATCCCAAAGACAAGATCTCAATAGATAACTGAAATCTCTGTAATAGAAGTAATAAAAAAAAACAGACAGGTTCCAGCTACTTCCACTTTTGAGCTTCTGAGCATTTGTTAAATAATTTCACTAATACTGTGCCTCGCTCTATCTCAGGACTTAATAACTCCTTTTCTCGATACGACCTTCATTCTCAAAGCCTGTGCATCAGTCATTTCTTTGTCCATTTCATACTTAATAAATACTTCCCTAAGGTCAGATATTATGTCAGTCCCTCTTAAAACAGCAGCTGTCACACCTATCCTTAAAAAGCCTTAGCACTGACACTTCCATGTTTGATAATTATAGACCAATCTCCAATTTTTCTTTCCTAAAGCGCTTGAAAAAGTAGTTGTTATGCAGCACAAGGCCTTTCCAGCAACCCTATTACCAGCTACTGAGTAAAATGGCTGCACAGTAGTAACAGATTTGAGCATTCAAAGAATATGGTAGATATAAATTTCAAAGAATATAGTGTATATAAATATATCATCTTTACACTTTTTCTAATGGTTGCAGTCTGAGATCAGCCCAGACTTTTCTATTCCCTGCAACACATTTTAGATTCTGCAGTGGGACACCCAGATACTCCTAGGTGAGCTGTGAGATATAATCCCTCCAGCAGATCCTGGGTCTGTGTTTGGGCCTCCAGTGGAACATGTATGGGACAGGTATAGTGGGAGCTGACTGGAACATATTTATGAGATGCCCAAGAGATCCTCTCTACCAAGGAGTTAAAGCCCAGCAAACGACTTGAATTTGTGATATTTTTCTTTTGGTCTATTCTATATCTCATGACTAATGAAAGTCTAGGACTAAAGTTCCTGATTTTCCACCATTTGCTGTCATTTGCTTTTCATACAGAGATTGAACCACCCAAAGCAGTGATATATTCTTCATGCATCAGCTTTTACAATTTATACCTCCCACAACAAATATATAGACTGGTTGGCATATATAGAATGGTTCCATAATCTCACTGTTCCACGACCTGGGCCTAACTTCATTGTTTTTCCTGTATCCTAAGATCAACTGTCAGGATGACTCTGCTGTCCAGAGCCAAGTGCAGACAATTTCATGAATATGGTTCCATTATACTTGGAATATACCCTCTGGTCTCCCTTTTTTAATACTGGAATGACTATTCTAGTTTGGTAGTCCAAGGGTATCATGCCTGTTTTCCATGTAACATTGAAGAGGTTGTGTAATCCACACAACTCCAATCATGCCCAATGCCTTCAACATCTTGAGTCTAATCTCATTACTCCTGCTGCCCTGCCACCACACTGATTTTTAGCTATTATGGTGATGATTTTTAACTTCCAACCTTCCACCAAATAGTGATCAGTTGGTAGTCCCCCCCCCCCTTTGTTTCAACCAACTGTCCACACCTCAAGTCATCTGATACAATTATGAAATCACTTAACTTTGTATCCTTGTGAGCATCCTTGTATTCAAACATGGTGTTTGTTATTGACATTCCATTATTTAGACAAATGTCTATTAATATTTTCCATATATAAATACCATACTTAATTAAGTACTGTTACTTATTCCATATATAAATAAATAATGATAATTATCTAACATAATTTGCTATTGTTCTCAGAGAAACGATACATTTGGTTTTCTTAGATTCAATCTTAAACTTTACTCAAACTCAAAATCAAAGATATAAAATACACTAAACCAATTTATACTCTTCCTGATTTAAAGAACTGGATGCATAATTTTTGTAGACTAACAAGTTTTCCAGTTGTCTCCCATGCATTTTGGGACCGCTAATAAATGGTTAAAAGTCATAGACAAAATCTAACATGAACAACATAATATTTGGAATTAGAATGTAGTTATGTGCACCATTTTCAAGACATGGAAACTACTGAATATTATGTGGCATTACAAATGTGGCGTTAAATGTTTGCTCAGTTAAATTGTTTTTTTTTGTTTGTTTTTTTTTCCTCCATGTGATGTGTTTTACACAAAGAAAATTCTTGAGCATATTACAGATAAAGTGTGACTAATTATACTAATGGCATTCTTCATAGTGGATAATATGTTACATTTACATTGTGCAGAACTTCACAATGTTACAGTGTTACAGTGAGAAACCTTTTCACAGTGCTTTCAGCTTATCATTTATTACTGCATTTATTACTATGGTAACAACATAGCCATCATTAACTATGTAGCTCTGCTGGTGACACAGATTTCAAATTTGGATGCAGGAGAGGTGGCAGTGCATCATTTCAATCTCCAATCACTCTATGAAGTCACACCAGACAAACTCAGGAATGGACTGTTGTTCTCTGCTATAGTACTGTTCTCTAGCATGAATCTGGCTGCTCTTCTTGAATCCCATCAATTGCGTCACTCTTGATTTGTCACATTGTGATTGATGTAAAAGACACTTTTAAAATATCATTTGAATATACAGATGGGGCGACATCTGTAAAAATCTGACTGGATACAAATACAAATTGTATTTTGTGTGGTGTTTTGCTGTTCAGACTATCAAAAAGCAGTCAGAATATACTAAAAATCTGATTTTTACTAGCAGTTTGAACATAGCCTTAGTCATAGTTTAAGTATATATCTAAGTCGTTCTGGATAAGAGCATCTGGATAAGTGCTAAATGCTGAAATTAATCAATGAAAGTTGCTAGCTACACTAGTGAGCTTTCTCTGAAATATTAAATGTGAAGAGACCTGCACTAGTTAGCTACAAATGACAGGGCTAGTAACCTTGGGAGAGCTAGACAGCTTGCTGTAACATCTGCTAGAGTTAGAGTAAACATGTGGATCCATGTGCAGGTAACATAGTAGGAAGCAGAGGGCCAAGGTCCAAAAAACACAGCACAGGTCAAAACCAGGTAGGCAGACAGAGATAGGCAACGCTACCACAGGGCTAAGCAAACGGAACAAGCATAGTCACCCATACAAAGAGATCAAAACACAGGAAGGGCTTGGTACAGACACGGAAAAATGACTCCGTTATGACTCCACACCCACAACATGTGTATATATAGACCTTTTTTGATGTTCTTCTGCTGCAATCACTTCTAAGAAGAATTAACTTAAAATCCAAATATTTTCATACTACAACACAGATTTTTCATGTGTTGACATTGTTTCCAAAATATTTAAATATTCACTGTTGTCTCATCTTCTTTTCACTTATAGGCAGTTTTGCTTTTCAAGTTGGTCATCAGATTATGTATTTTGTAAGTAAGTTATAATGAATAATGCATGTAAAAACAAATAAAAATATGTCATATTTATGAACTGAGTAATCTTGCCAAAACATAAAATACATAGTCTTTTAAATACAAACAGATTTGGACTTACATAAGTCCCATTCTTTGAGAATTACTTTTAGTCCAAAGTGAAGAGCCAAATTTACTATATTTTGCCAATGTCCATTGCTTTCTGTTTAAATGCTAATTTTATTGTTTTCTAAATGTCATGTGAATGGGTGACTGGAAAGGGTTCGGTTTTTTTCTTTCATGTGTGACATACGTACCACTTCAGTTGCTAGTTCACTGAAGTTACCCCTGTCCACACACCACAGCTCAGTCAAGACTTGGTAGATTTCTGTGTGTGTGTGTGTGTGTGTGTGTGTGTGTGTGTGTGTGTGTGTGGAACATCATCAAAGACTCAGTCTATATCAGTGTCACCATCATTCACTGACCAGAATATAGACCCACCTTCAGCAGGTACTCAATGTGCTTGGAATTTAATTTCCATTGCTTATAAATCTTCAGAGGCTTCCAAATATGGAATAGCAGAATTCCATATCCTTCAGGATATGTGTATGCTTACTTTGCAACAGCCTGGGCCTTGTCATAGTCAGTAGTTTTAAAGCATATGTATTAGATATTCAAATTAGTACTGACTGTGGCATTTTTTGTTAGTTGCATTACTAATAGAGTATGGTAAAACATGGCTATAAACTTTCTTAATTAATATATAACAGCGTTTTAAAGATGATGCATGTAAGTGATATGCATATCATGCAGTGTGACAAATACAAATTTCTGTCATGTAATGACACACAAAGTTTTGAATCTGAAGCTGAAAACCTCCTGAAAGGAGTAATTTAGAGCATTGGAAGGAGTGTTTATTGCACTGGATGTTTGTACTCCTGACGTTTTTATTTCCTTAGATTTCACTCTGCTGCTGAATCTTTGAACACACTTACATGAGGAGTGATTCTGATGAACCCCTTCAGCATTAATTAGGGTGGCCATTAATCAACTGTAGTGTAGATAGCTGCTTAATCCTGCTGTAATGCTTTTTTTTCTGTTGGGGGGGCGGGGGGTGGCTTCAGAAAGTTAATAAGATTTAATTGGATATTGCTGTGACAGTCCCACATGAAACATCTTTAGATATTAATTGGAATATAGATCAGCTGTAACCTTTAATTAAATATTTTTCAACAAGCATGCACTCCAGACATGCCCTCTAAAGGTCATCTGCAGTTTTGTCAAATACATACATATGGACAGTGTCATAGTTTGCAACTTAGAAAACTTATAAAATTGCATATATTATATTATCATTTTACTGTGCATGTTGTGTAATGCTGTATAATGATAATTCTACAGAAATGTGTAGTTAGATGTTCGCAATTTAAAAAAAAGGTGAATCCATAGAGTAATCACAAAAAAAAGAAAAAAAACACCAGTACAGGTGCATCATTTGGGGCGGTATTTGTGGGTACCATGCCAATCTGGCAGGTGGCAGCACCACCACCAATGCATAGAGCAAGCTTGCACTGGCAGAAGTGAAGGAGTATGTTCACAGCATGTGGAATTCAAGTGTTTTAAATACCTTGATCAGCAGAACTTTGCTCCCTTGCACTCTCTCTCTCTGTTTTTTCCTCCAATAAGGTTAGACCTTTAAGAGAGGCCCTGTCATTATACAACATTTGGATGGTTAACAGCAAACAACTAAGAATCATATTTCTTAACTAACTACCTCACAAAACGGATGAATATAAACTAACATCTGATCAGCGTTACAATGGCCATTCACTGATTTTTTTCCAAGCAAACTTTTCAGCAGTCACACATCCTGGAACAAAGGAAACTCTTTGTTCATTCCCTCTTGTTAAATTGCGGCCAAACTCTTATTCCTAGATTTTAATGCCAGAAGGACAATTCCCACTTTACCTGGATGATGTCATATTTTATCGACAAGGCACCAGTAATGCATACAGTGGGTATGGAAAGTATTCAGACCCCTTTAAAATTTTCAATCTTTGTTTCATTGTAGCCATTTGCAAAAATAAAAAAAAAATTATTTTTCATTAATGTACACTCAGCACCCCATCTTGAGATAAAAAAAAACAGAAATGTAGAAATTTTTGCAAATTTATTAAAAAAAGAAAAACTGAAATATCACCCCATCACACCCCATGTGATCTCTCTTCTTTAACATCAAACATTCATGGAACACGTGAACAAGTCAGCTGAGCTCACTAACATTGCTCTGCTATTCAAAGTTGGCATCTTGGCATCAATCCTATGGAGAACTAAGATAGCTAGTCCTTCCTTTCTTAAGCAGGGATGTTTACTTTCCTCCCCTTTACTACACACAAACAAGCAATATAGAAATTCCTTTTGCTCTGTTGTAAATACTCTGATTTCTAACTGTCTTAGAGTACTTCTTTTAATAAATGTACCATTTGTCACGAGTTGTCTGTCTTGGTATTATTCAGATTGTGATTATTGATAATATCTTAAAAGAAATCACAGTTATTTAAATCCTTCATAGATCAAACCATTAATGTTTGCTTTCTTTAGTTAAGAATTAAAGAATTATATTCTGATTTGAATATGATGAATTGAATATGACAGATAATTTGACACTGATTAATATTGCATTTTAAATCATATGGTAAAGAATTAGTAGCTGAAACCATACTATTGATGATTAAAAAAAAGATGTAAAATAGAAAACAGGACATATACAGGAATATAGTACAAACAGGAAAGAATATTCAGTATTCTCTGACAAGAAAGGAACAATGCTTCTCAGTAAACAAATGTTTAGGCATGATCATGCAAAAAATGAAATGAGCAACAGCTGATTCCAGTCAATACTTGGGTAACACAAAGAAGAGAATCCTGATTGTCTGACTGAAAGTCATTTAATGTCCTACTGGCTCTTCAGAGTTGCAGTACATGACCAAATTCTTAGACTCTTAGCTGGCAGAGGAAACTAAGCAGTGAGAACCACAATACCCCTGACCTGCATGTTTGGCAGGAAGTATGACAGTATCTCCTCCCAAGGAGTCCAGGATGGCCAGTGAGTGGGGACAAATGTGACAATCCACCATTCACATTCTTGGAGGTAACTATAGACTGACCCAGAGAGCTGCTGTGGAAAAATATCCTTCCTGTAACAACCAGAGTTGACCACCAGAGTTTTCTCTTTCTGGGACAACCCCCAGGATGACTTCAGGAAGCCCACCAATTTTTCTCTTGGGTAGAGACTTGGAAATGGGACTAGACTAGACTCATTCAATCTCTCAGGCATTTTTATTGGACATTTTCTGCTCTCATCAAAAACTAAAGTCTCAAGTTGGCAACCATTTTGTTGATGTACAATAAATGGTTGATTTGAGCTTTTGCCCCTTCCTCTGTACTTGCTCAGTGCATTGGTGAGTACTTTTCTGGACTGCCTTGCTCTGCTTCATTGAGGCATCTACTGTGAGTACCTCTGATGAAGCCAACAGAAGAGCAGGCTGGTAAATACCAGCAATTTCACACTTAAACCCACATTCTGAGCTTGTTTGGAGAAGAGGCTGATCACTGCTAGTTTGATCAACTGCAATCCCATACATCACTTTTTGCATAGAGATATTTGCAAAATGTTAGGCCTTCTGGCCTTGTCAAGTGTCAAGGAACAGCACTTTTTGGATATGTAGCATTTGACTAGAAAAGGGAACAGACGTGACGTGATGAGTCAAAGCAGTCACAGTTGTTACATCCTAGTCAAGATTGGGCCCGTAACAACATAGAAGAGATTGGTGATCCTGATTATTTGTAATACTGTGTGAAGGAATGATGACCAAATGCGAAAAAAGAGCAAACCAACAGATCAAATGAGCTTACATTTTTAATGTATCGAAAGGTTTTGGAATGGACAGAATACAACACACCAGAAACACACCAGACAAACTACAGGAAGGCCCACCCTGAAAACAGTAAACAAAAAACAAACGTAAACAGTGACTAACCATAAACAGTAAACAAAAACACAAAACAAACTGCAGCCAACCCTACATCTGATGTGGTGAAATGACAACATCTATATACAAGTTATATTTACAACAAGGGCAAATCCAGAATCATTCATTAATATAATCCAGGTCAGTCAGAGTAAATACAGCAGCAATGTAGCACAAAGCACAACAAGAAGACTAAAGTGAGTTAATTGAGGTTTTTTGAACAGAGTTCTTAATGGTACTTTTATAGTCGTCATCTTTTCAGCAGAGCAGGAGGTGCACTAAAACAAAGTGAGAGAGGGAAAGGGTACACGCGCACACGTACGCACTCACACCACAAAAAGTCATAATGAACCAATCACACAACTCCACGCACAGCGCTGCAAGCTGAGAGTCTCCGCACATCGAGCTGACTGCGTCAGAGTTTCTTTGAAGTGAAGAGCTAGACCACCAGTTTCAGGAGGACCAGAGATTGGTTTCCTGCACAATTCATAGGCTCAAAAATATCTTTCATATTTGACATACCAAACATGCAGAGCAAGCAGTCCTGGGTCCAGAGGGGAAAAAAAACTCATGTAAAACTCTTAATATCTGACAGGAATACAGCAAAAAGGAATTAATCTAACGATTTAAGAAACCTATCTAGGGTAGTAAGGATATTGGTGAAAGTCTGAGTGAGGAGCAGATTGGTTATAAAATCAACCACTATATGTAACCAAGGGAATGCAGGTACAGATAGAGGAACTAATTTACCAGTCAGAAATACAAATGAATTAATAATTTTTCATACACAACAGTCTTGTGTTGATGATGGATGATCTTGAACTTGAATCTTAAGAAGACAAATTATCATAATGGGTGTAATTTTGGCTACTCAAAGCAATTCTAGATGTGTGTGGACAGTGAGAACAAGCAAGGGATGATTAGCCTCCTGTAAGCAATGTATTCATTCTTTCAGAATTTCACAATATGTTTAGCAGTACATTTAAAGAGTGACATCAGTGGAGCTGCAATGTTACTGTAACCCCATATAAATCTTTTGAAGAAATTTAGAGAATGAAAAAGCTGTTGTAGGGTTTTTTTTTTTTTTGTGAGGCTGGACTGGGCCAGTTAACTACAGTGTCCACTTTGCAGTCATCCATAACCACCTCCTCAGCACTAATGACATAGTCTAGAAAAGAATTGGACTGCAGGTGAAACTCTTCTCACCCTTGACACATTGCTGATTCTTTAGCAACCTGCTGAGTACCTGATGAACATATCTAATGTGAGTCTCAAGGTCAGGAGAATAGACTAGGATGTCAGGGATGTAAGCAATTACAAATCTATCCAACATGTCACAGAGGACATCATTAATGAATGCCTGAAACACAGAGGGAGCTATGGATAGGGATAGGCCAAATGGCATGACTAAGTACTGATAATGGCCATTAGCCATAATGAAAGCTGTTTTCCATTCATACCGTTCTTTAATTCTAACAAGGTTGTAGATCTATCTTGGTGAAATGTGTACCTCCACTAATCTGTTCTAAGGCCATTGGAACTAGTGGCAAAGGACTGGTATAGCTCTTAGTAACCTGACCATGCTAATCTAAACAAAGATGGAGTGCCCTCATCCTTTTTCTCCACAAAGAAAAAATAAGATGGTGCGTGAAAGGTAGGAGGATGAATAAAACCTGAATGTATAGCTTTTCTCTAAACTTGAATGAAAGGGTATATTCTAGAACAGGAGGGAACTGTGTCTTCTATAACATTGTTGGTGCAATCATACGCATGGTGAGATGGAAGCTCAGTGGCTTTAACTTTACCAAAAATGTCTTTAAGATCAGCATAGTCTGGTGGACTAGTTATCTGGGTCTTTGAATTTTCAGATGTTTGGGTTTTTACTGGGCTGATGTTTCTTTAATCAGGGGAGACATAAAATGACGAAACAGTCTGAAGAACCTATGACAAATAAGATAATGTTTTAGATGGAAATATATCAGTTGCAACTCTTCTGGGCCATGCTTCTTTAACCAGGGGAGCCCTAAATGGGTAAAAACACAGAAGAACCTATTACAAGAAAGCTAATATTTTCAGGTAGAAGTGTGTTGGTTGCTACTCTTATGGGTCCAGTTATCTTGTACATGAAACAAGTGCACTGGGTCCCCATCCAGTGCTATCAACCTAAACGGAGCCCTAAGAGGTTTCACAGAAATGTGTAACTGTTCAATGAGGCATGGGTGAAATTCTACTGTGCTACTGAGTCAATCAAAGCTGTAAAGACAGAGAAAATAATCAGGGCAATACAGTGTTCCAGGCAAGAAAAAAAACCCCCCAAAAAACTCCAAATTCATAACCAACAAATCCAGCAACCAAAACAGTAAAGAGGAATCTGAAAACCATGATAAAATCAGGTCCTAGACAAAACAGGTCATAGAGAGGAATATTCATACAAGAAAGACCACTCAAGAAGATCCAGATTGGCTGATTGATCTAGCAGGGAAGTCATGTGTAAATGAACTTGTATAACACCTTTTTCAGAACCCAAGGACAATTTACCACCAACACACAGCTTTTACATCCAGTCGATACACCAGTGAGAAACAGCAGCCAAGTGCACACAGCATACCATGAACTGGAACCACAGTCCTCTGGGGACACAGAACGGGGAGAGAGAGTGGCACCCAGCACAGTGTCATCCATCAAAGGGCATACAGGTATATAATCATTTCCATAAGCACTCTGGACAGTTTTTTGGGGCTCTATGGAAATCATGGAAAATCCAGACAGAGACACACAACCGTCAAATGTGCTAGCCACTAAGACATGTGAACTCCTACTTGATCTTGGGAGTCCATATAAGAGTCCATAGACTCGATAAAGCTGGCAAGAGAAACTGAGAGATGAGACCTGCATCATCAATGGGAAGGATGACAAAATTAAGTACTTTTGGACAATTACGTCCAATAAAAACCTAATTTAGACCCACCTTTTCATACTTTCAGTTTCATTATGGCTGGCAGCTATACTGTAGGTTTTGTAGACTAGGTGTCAGTGAGCCTGAAGTATCACTGATGTCTTAATTCTCAGTGAGGCTTTATGATTTGCTCTGCCTACCCTTTTTTCTTCTGAAAACCTAGTTGAATGTAGAGCATGAGGGACATCTCTGTGCACACACAAAAACACACACAAACACACTAACCCATCATTTACACAGATGCATGTATGCACACACACAAAAATATGCACATCAGTCTTAATTCAAGGCCTTTACTCCTCTATTCTGATGGCTTCCGTTGTATTCAGACATACCTACTTTATTCTCTGATTGGTGACTTTAATTATATATAAATATGTTAATTTTAGGATGGGATAAAATTGAATATTTACAAAAGAGCGTTAATGACGCTCATGGAAGACATGGGATGATCTCATTTTTTTTTACTGCCCGTTTCTTCCACACACATGAGTTTGCTTCCTCATTCTCCTACATTTTCCAGTTTGCCTCTCCAGTATAGAGAACCCTTGATGTAAAAAGATTTTTAGTTTTACCTTATGAGAGAGAACAGTGACTATGTGCACATTTCTCTACAGCCTATACTGTGAATAGATACAGTCACTCTACTTCACTGTACTGCAGTATTCAAAGATTGTATTTAACAGTGTCACATAGTATCTGTTATTTTCCAAAGCAAATGTATATTGTTAGGTGTTTTGTGATGGAATTGGATTCACACACTTGTCTCTTTCCCTACAGGATTTCAGACCATGTTGTTTATAAGAGAGCTAAGAGCACCTCAGAAATAAGAGCAGTGAGGTTTCCCTGCACTCCATTATGAACCTGTAATGAATAGCAGGCTCAGGGATGGATGTGAGTGCATTTCCTGTGAGACAGATGATGAGAAGGCTTGTGATTTTAATACGCATCTAAGACCATGTCCTCCTCGTTCACCATTTCGCTGTAAGCTGCTTCCAGCTGCTTCCAGCTGCTTTATAATAAGGCCACTTGTAGAAGCGTGCACACACACACACACACATACACATGCATGCACGCACACACGCGCACACACACGGTAATATGCACAGAGAGAGACAAACAAGCACAAACTTCAAAAATAAGAGTTTTGCCCTTTTTTTCATTCAGTTCTGTGCACACATTAATTGCACATAATTTGTAGCAGTTTCGTTTTTTGGCGCTTGATGCGATTGCTGTTTGAATGCGTGACTCTGGTCAATTCAGTCCCATTAGGGATATGGCTTATGTACCCAGTTTCAAAGGAGGCTGAGAAACCTGTAGTTAAAGTATGCAAGTAGGCCTTTGAGGTTTGCTTCCGATTTTTGTTTTTTTTGCTTCAAGAATAGCCTCAAGACATATTGGTTTTTTCTAACATTTGTTTTGATTTTTGCTGGTCACATACCATGAGCTTTAAATATTAATGAGGCTTATGTTGAATAAATTTATGTCTCTGGTAAAAGTCCAAACTCTGTGCATGTTCTGTAGTTCTCAACAGTATTGAGAGGGAAGGTGAGACAAGCCTGTAAATAGCAATATGAAAGCCTCCCTGATGCCAGTGAAGAATGTGTGTTTGACTTAGTGCTGCTATATCATAGTATGTGCTACTGGGCGTGTGTGTGTGTGTGTGTGTGTGTGTGTGTGTGTGTGATATCCTGTTTCTAAATGGAGGCTTTTAGTACCCTGCCCTACCTTTTCCTGCTGTATGCTGGATTATTCTTCATAATATGAACACATATACTTTACTATGCTGTCTCTTACAGGGCAAGAACACTGCATTAAATGGCAAACAATATATCCACTGCAGGAGATTCTTTAAATTGAAGCCGTTTCTGTGTTTTTTCCAGGAGGTTTTGAGGTACTCACGAAACGCCAAAAGATTCCAGTCTGACTTATGGTAGAGGGTGCCTGTCTCCTCAAAGGCTTAATAACTGTGTTCAGACACCCTCCTTAAACATTGATTAGCAAAGAGAGACAGAAGGTGCGGTGGTAATGAGGAGGGACTTGGTGGAGGTCAGTTCTCATGTCTAAACCCGTCGCTGAGACATGTAATGTGTCCAAATACAATGAATGAAGGAACATTAGGAAAAACATATATTTCCTTGTGATCATGAAGAACGCTTCACTCAAGCAAACCACTATAGGCCAAAAAGTGTCATGTCATGAACAATATGCAGAAATGGTTGTTAGAGAGATCAGATACATATACATATATTCAGACAGCTGTTATAAATGGGTGAGTGGGCTAAGCTCTCCCTCTCTTTCAACTAATAATTTAGTAGATTTTGCCATCCACTTATTTGCTGTTAAAAATGCCTTGAAGTAGATTTTTTTTTTTTTTTTTACTTTTCTCTGAAACCAATACCAGTAACATAAAGGTCATATGAAAAATATGAATTTGGGCTGATTTGATCTGTGGCGTCATGCTGTTCACACAGCCTGTGTGAGGTGTATTTAGATGTATGACACACAGTGCAATAGCCCCTTCATTAGAGATCCATTTTGGCTCTTTTTTGGTTCTGGTTGTCTAGGCTCCACCTTCCCATTATCTGCATTCTGTATTATTTGAAGCAGACAGGCTATAAAAAGACACTGACTATATAAATGTAAAAGCTACATAAAATACATGGATGCACTTGGCACACTAGTCTTTTCATTGGCATGTAGTCACTCATTATAATAGTTTTTTGTTGTTGTTGTTGTTGTTGTTTGTTTATCTAAGTGTTTTATAGTCTACTCACACCCAGAAATTGTAAACAATTAACTAGCTTTCATTGATTAATGAAAAGCTTGCATGTTTTCTTTAATAGACTTTAATATGTTGTTAAAACAATCTCTATCTATTTTCTATAAAAATATATATAACATTGACTTGCAGTGCATCAATTTATAAGTTTTATTGTAGGTGGACAACAGAGTCTAACAGAGCCCTCCCATTGAAATAGTCTAGAATTCCTACTGTGTACGTGTGAGGATAGAAATACCAGCACATGTTTGAGCACCTAGTTCTGTCTTTTCTGTGATATCCTTGCCTTTATTCCACCAATCATTTCCCCTTTTCACTGTCATACACCCACTGTAAATTCTGCTTTCAGTTTATTGCTCCCCTTCATGCTGTTGCTAATCCATAATTCAGCTGCTCTAGTTCGGCTCTCCTGGGCCCAGATCAGATGAACTGATGATCTCACTGGGGTCCAGGTGTGCAAGAGGCGTGTGCATTCAAGGAAATTTCCTCATGAAGAAAAGCAATTATCCTTGCTGCCTGCTACTTTATCAAATCCAGTAAAAAGAAGAGTGTTTGTTGCATTTACACTATTGAGAAAAGTTTGTATTTTTTCCGTAAGTGTTAAACTAAGTAGTTCTGTCCCAGTTCTGTGTACATACCATAGGTTATTAGACTCAATATACAATAAGTAGAATAGCCCATTATAGCTTTAGCTACAGTATATAACAGTAAGGCTGGGATTATTCAGGGATTATTCACTTTTCAGGGATTATTAATGTCTCCATCCTCAGTGACGCCTTTGCTTTGTTACCTTTCTTTCTACAATCAATGTGATACTATGTTTTTTCAAACTCCACATGGTTGTGTGGTCGTGTGCATATAGCATTTAATATCTTCTTGCTGTGAGGCATCTGGAAGACAAATAAGGACGAGATACTAAAAATTGGATGCTAACTGTCTGTCACACCCCTGCAGTCACACCTATGACTACACCTCTCCTGCTCGCCTCCTCAAATGTGAGATGCACCTGTTTCCAATTACCGCCAATCACTGCGGCCTATAAATACACCCTACTAGACAGACAGTGTCCTTTTCTCAGAGTATGACTAAGTATGGCAATATCCAAATTAATCTCACACACATATATTAAAATACAATTAAAACATACAACAGCAATAATAATAATAATAATAATAATAATAATAATAATAATAATAAAGGAAAGAAATTAAAATTAACCCATGTAGCCTCAGTGTCAGTTTGTCAGTTTGAACAGTTTTGATTCTACAGTGATGAAGGAATATGTTATATGTTATGTGATATTATTCTCATCAACTTCTGCATATCCACAGTAAAATCAGTAGTGCTGAATTCTCTTGTGTGGTGTTGAACTGAATCTCAATTACAGTTACTTTGAATTGCCTCTATTGACTGTTGGTTTATAAAAAGGTGAACTGTGGTTATCCATGGGAAGTGCATGTGATCTTACATTTACCCCCTGAATTCCAAAGTATTTGCTCTCTTACCTGTTGAGAACAAATCTGTCCTGAGGCAGCAGTGGTATGCAACCAGGAGTTCTTCAGTTCTAGACAGGGACTTAACTGGGGCTCAGTAATAACAATGTGATTCCTTAATGGGACTAGTCATAAACTACATTGATAAGCATGCTGACAGCCATCTTTTATGTCTTTCTTGATAGTCAAGTCATTATGGTTACATTTGTCAGTACATATGGTAACATTTGTCAGTACATTTTATTCCTCTGTTTGACACATTGTGGTGCCTTACCATGTGCTTGGCACAAAGCCAGTAAAATATGAATGTGACTTGGAAGTAAATTGTGAAGACCATTTGCTTTCTGGTATATAGTGACACAAAATACTGTAAGCAAGAATCAAAGTTGAGACTCTATGCGTTTCATCTACCATGATGAACTTTCCAGCTAGCCTATAGTATTTCCAGTTATCAATGTGTTTAAATAAACTGTAAATAAATGATAGGTTACTTTTAATCTCTGATTAACATTGCAGTTTAGTTGCATGTTTAAGAGTTGCCAGGTGACACAGGTGTATTGTACTTGTACTGCTGCTGAAACACATGAATCTTCCCCTGCAGTGCAATGCGTCCTTTATGGTAGTGTTCAGTGTTGGTTCCTCCAAGGCATACAATCTCTGATTGGAATTCAGTTAACTGAACATAGAAAGACTTTAAAAAATCATGGATTTATTAAAAAGCCATTTCTTTTAGTACTTTTTTTATTATTACCTACTGGTTTAATTTATTTAAAAATATGTTCTTATCTGACCCGCACAGAATGAATCTTCCAGCCCTGGAATGAATACAAAGGGCACTGTTCCTATAATACCTGGGTATTTCAGTTAAGAAAAATCTTCATATTAAGCTGCTCCCGCATTCTCTACCTATGATAGCATTGTCTGTGTGTATGAGTGTTTGTCAAGTAAGGCTGGAGGATTTTGTATAGAATCCAGTATGTGCATACACATGAGTGTGTGTTGGTGCGTATGTGTGTCTGGGATGCACACTAATCAAAAGGCTAGTCATTAATTCATTTATTTTGAAGCCCTTTCTTTAGCAGTCCATGGGGACGCAACATTTGCAGGAACAGCAGAGAATGCATGTTTCATGATCATGGGTACAGCTTGACAGTTTTCACTGGGCCACTTACTATTTTTAGTTGGGTTTAATATGTGTGTATTTTGGATTTTTTTTTTCTTTGCTCCCTTATGTGCATATGGAATGCAGCAAAGACTACAGACTTCAAGCAAGCAAATCATGACGGCAATAATCAGAAACTATACCCCTGTTTAAGTGCAGGCATGATAACACATTGTTCCACAACTTGGTGCTCCACAATCTCAGTTTAACGTCTTTACAGGTGTGTCTCATATATTCAAGTTTCGAGAGTGAAAATCGAGTAAACATGTAAACAAGTAAAAATTCCAGCACAATTGTGGGATAATTAACAGCTGTAAACCTAGTTCATCTGAGTCTCATCAGAGATGAATGTGGACTCATACTGTTAAGCTGTCATTCCTGGTGTTCAAATTGCCTGTTTGCTCAAATCAGTTCTGTGAAGTGTCGTTTGTGCCGTTTTTTCTGTACTGCAAAATGCCACATCTGGATTTGATTACTGCTTTCTATTCTGGTTTGCTGTTTTGTTGCATTTCTGGACAAAATTCTTAGAGCAAAGGAGTGAGTAAAGGAGTGAGTAAAGGAGTGAGTAAAGGAGTGAGTAAAGGTGGGGATGGGGGCTACTGCCTTTAGTGCTGTCACTTGTCACTTTTTATTTGTGCAGTTTGCTCTCCTTGGTTTGGAGTAATTGAGTGAGAGAGACACCATAAATGGATACCAAGGAGGGGAGTCTTACTTAATCAAGCTCCTGTGTAAGAGAATGAGGGGAAAATCACAGGATGTGTCATTAAATGTTTCAGCAAGGCAGACTGGGCAGACTGGGGGAGTTCATGGTTCAGCCAGGCACCCCAGGAAAAGGAGCTATATACTGCCTGGCTACACCTCCAGACACTCCCAAAACCCTTAAAAGGGCAATTCCCCATGTTTGACTGCAAAAGGAAGAGACAAAGAAGAAATGGCTTTCTTGGGGTGGGGGATCAAGTGTGAACATTTAGATGTCAAAGGTTTCCTGCTTTTGCTTGTTTTGTTGTTGTTTGTTTTTTTATTTAATTTCATTCTAGCTACTTTAATTTCCACATGAATGGTTGGGACTGGTAAATGGAAGTAGTGGAGAACTGTGGGAGATTTTGTGCGCTGTTTGACTGACTGCAGTCAATCTCGCTTTTCACACCTGAGTGGTATTTGCTTAACTAGAAATGGCGGTTCAGGTGTCACGACTCCCTCAGCTACGTCAGCCTTCACTCAAGCCCATGTTTCTCTGGCCTTCTAACCACTAGTGTTTGTTGTCGGTTTATAATTTCCCAAGGTCCTCTGTGAGTACTGAGAAGTCTTGAGAAGCTGAAGTTGCAGTCCAAGATTCTGATTGTCACTTACATTGTTTGCCAGAGTTTGTTTTTGTGACCTGAACCCATAACCCTTTTTTTGTTTGTTTGTTTTTTGTTTAAAGTCTTACGGTTGACATAAGATTTATAGGCCATTAAGAAGGAGGGGGGTCATATTTTGTTTCTGGAATAGAAGTGTTTAAAGGATTTAAAGTATTTTAAGAATAAAAAAGGATCAGCTATTTTAGGCCAAGTCTTAGTTGCTACTTCTAGGTGCATCATGTGGTTGATTGTTATATAGACTATATTCTATTTTAAGATGAGTTACATAATAATTTAAGGAATCATTATACACGCTCCGCCATAATTCTGAGGTAAAAACAGGTAGCTGTGATTAGAGAACTCAATCACACCAGTTGTGCACAGCACCATTAGATTTGTTGCCCTCACTCTATGCTGGATGCTAATCAAACACAGTATAGGACAGGATGCCCCACTCATGACTAAAACTCTCCAAGCACTCATACAGTAATTATGAAAGAAACATTACTGGACACATTTATTCCTGGAAATGTTTCACAGGCAATCATAGGTCCCCTGATGTCCATTACTTAACTAATGCCAGTTGCTTTGCTGCCAGATATGTAGATCTTACCTTTTAAAGCTTGGAGTGTCTGTGAATGGTTAGGTTAGTGTTATAATATATTTCCAGCTTTTTAAATTACACAGTGAGACAGCAAGAAGGATACATCTAACACAGCCCAATATTAAATAGCATGTACAAATTATGTTGCAAGCAGTACATCAACCAGCTCAAATTGCTGACACAAAATTATAACATTTAATATCACCCATTTGCCAGTCTTACTGTATTATGACAAATCATGTTTTGTAAATGCAGATAAAGCTTGAAGCATTTAATTACACAAGTGAAACAAAATTACACAAGTTATTAAAAAAAATGAAATCTGAGATGTTTACCTGTCGGGTCGCCCCGGGCACCCAGACACAGCACCATGCCAGCCGCCACAAGCCTTAAGCGTATTGTTTGCTAGCCAGCTGGGTAACCATGCAAGCCTTTGCTATTGCTGTCTGCTTTTCTGTTTCCTTGCTTTTGATTGGCTGCTCGTCTGCAGCTTCTGAATAAAGGACTTTCTGCTCCCTCATTGCCACCATCACATTACCTCAGTGGTTTGTACACAGTAAGTACAGTAATAAATACAACAGTAATTACAATACCATGGTTTAGAAATCTGCAAATAAGTAAAATTATGCACTACTGAAGGCTAAAGTGTTAGGGTTAAGGTTCAGCTCATTTTTTTATGACATCTGTACACATTTTTTTTTTGAGATCACAATTGTATGGCACTTGTGTTGCTAATGTGGAGTTTAAAATTATATTCGGTACAGTGATGTTTTCAGCCAACTTAAAAAAAAAAAAAGATATTTTAGACCCTTTAGAGCATGTATGTCATGTACGAGATGCTGGCAGGAGATGCTTAGCATTAGACACTGGCAATAGAATTAGCATTAGCTGCACTTTGAGAGTCCCACTGTTCCCAGCAGGTGCTTGCTGGGAGCCGCTCTTCCATGTAAGTGAACCATTATCAATGGCAAAATGCACTGATGCTGTAGAACCATATCTACTAACATTACCATTATCCGACATATAGTTCGAAAGCCAAATACATATGATTGGAAATTCTTTCCTATGCACATAAAAACTGAATTGTAACACTGTGCAATGTGTGTGAATGTCAATTTACATACCTCCCCCCTACAT
>JAOXYF010000007.1:2005318-2020529 GCA_028565775.1 Sternarchorhynchus goeldii | reverse complement strand
GCTATCCTAGTCCTCCTGATAGCTATCCTAGTCCTCCTGATAGCTATCCTAGTCCTCCTGACAGCTATCCTAGTCCTGATGTGTCATTTATATACCTTTTGCTTCTGCCATCAGCGGACTGTCACAGAAAGCATATCAGGGAATAAATCAAGCCACTACACTGACAATCGCACAGGGGTAAACCTTCCAGCTTAAATGAATAATGCCTCTGCCACTGATTATATATATTATCGTGAACGTGAGCAAGACAAAGATGCTATAATTATGCATGAATCATTCTAAGTGCTAATCTGTCCAACCTGACAGTTCTAATACTAATCTAAAGTCACTGTAACATGGTAGCTCAGTTTAGTACAGATGCTTATTATGCAGACTAAGCATAACCAAGTTTTACTGTAGATACTGTGGACATTTGACATTCCAGTAGTCCCTCGAGTTCTCTGCCTGAGTAAGATTTTGGACCTTATAACGTTATAAGCAAGAGAGAAGAGAGTCTGAGATGAGAGTTCCACAGGCTCAGCTGGAGAAAGGAGAAGCAGTGTGGGTTAGGCCATCTCCCATGGATAGCCTGGAACTCTGAACAGTGAGAAGATGGCAAGCAGCCAATGTGTTTTCTTCCTCAGCTTTCATTAATTGCAGCATTACTTGTGCCACCCCAAGACTACCTGGTGTTAGCATATGTGCAGGTGCTGTGGACACTATGCAGTAGCATGTTGGGAGATTGCAGTGCTCTGTGTATGCTCTCTCTCTCTCTCTCTCTCTCTCTCTCTCTCTCTCTCTCTCTCTCTCTCTCTATCTATCTATCTATCTATCTATCACTCTCTCAGTCCTTCTTATTTTGTCACTAAAGATTTGTTTGCTGTGTCTCAGATGCCTGAGCTCTGTGCAGTTTCTTGGCCCCTTGTAATACACTGAACTGTAAAATCTCTAAATATTGTTAAAGATCAGTGTCTTGAAAAGTCTATACAAAGCATGCATTAAAATGTATTACACTTTTTTATCATTAGTAGTTTTAATTTGTATATTTAGGACTGATATACGCATGTTAATCTTCTCAAAAGCTGTATCTGTTTTTCTCTGCAAGTTTAAGATTCTGTATTACTGCTTCAATTGCATTTTTTTGGTGTTGATTTATATTTTAGTGAATATGCCTAAAATGAAAGTAAGCTTGTTTATAGTGGTTTATTTATTTATCTCTACATTGGAGGCAGGAGGAAAAAAAACCAAAACTGAACAAAACAAACACCTCAGAGTTTTGCAAACAGTCCCACAGACATTGTAATATTCAGTGCATTTCAGTTGACTAAGAAAAAAAATCTACTCAAAGATTTTAATCAAAAATGAATTTGGTCTATGGGACACAATTCATGTTCACAGTATACACTATGCAATAAAGTCCAATAGAACATTTTACACACAAAGTGGTCATTAGATTCCACACACACAGCCAAAGGCAAAAAAAACCCACAGTACTCTGAAAATCACAGTACTGTGATACGTTTTAAACTAGTATGAATTTATTACTACATTTTGGCAAATTATTTCTTGGTTACAAGATTTTGAGAGGCAGAATCATGATTCTCTATGGACTGATATTACTCTTAAGAGAATTACTTCTCACTGTAGTGTCCAGTGGAAAGCATTGTCTTTACATGTAAATTAAGTTCAGTCAGCTATTTCTGTATCTTAATATATATGAAATCCAGAATATGTATATTTCTGGACTTAATATATGAAGTTCAGAAATGTCCTGAAGCATGAGTGAGATAAAATGAGTGAGACTTTAGGTTGTATGACGGGGCATGTATGTCAACAACAGAAGTTGAAATGTGACCTTTTCTATTTAATGGAAATTGTGCATATTTGGTACATGAATCAATGTCCCAATCCACGAGTTGTATGAAGCTGTAGCGCCAGCTGTGAAACATTTAGGCTGGTATCGTCGGATGCACCGAGACCATCAGAACGTTTTAAGATATTTTTCGTTATTTGCATTGCCGCCTGTGCCCTATAGGTTGCTGTGTGAAGGCTTAAGGCAGGTGTTTTATCATGCCTGCTTGAATCCCTTTAGGCTGCTCTGCTGTACTCCCCAGCCTTGCCTAGGAGTGTCTGTACTTTGCAGCTGTCAGAAAGGCGATCTTCTGAGGCAGCGTATGAATTTATCTCTCGGCTGGAGCCTCAACCCTCACCCTTTGGCTGCCTCTTGGGCCTGGTCCCACTTCACTCATCCTTCCCCAAGCTGCACTGGGGCTCACCAAAAGGTTTGGCCCCCAAGGGCACTGCACTACCGGCTATATTATAAGGGGATGAGGACCAGTGTGTCTAACACACAGCACTCATGGTTAAATGGGACAAGCGTTTGTAATGTAGTGCACTAAGCTAGAGGCTCATGTGTCTATATAGGATATGATAGGCACAGACTCTCTTTCTTTTTTGTTACCATTTTTTAAAATGTATTTTCCCTAAAGGTTTCAAGTGTTGTTATTAAACGTTGCTGATGTTTTTCCTTTTCCTATTTTATTCTGTATCAGTAAATATCCTTAAAAAATCTCTTATTAGATTTCATAGTTCAAATGTGGAGAAGGGGTTCCATGTCCTAATGCACATATGAAGCCAGAGCTGGGGAAGACAATTTTAGTCAATTAAACACAGTTGTTTAGAGGAACTCCCCATCTGTGTGACCCAGGACCCTGCTGGATGAAGCATGTGTGTGTGTGTTTGTGTGTGTGTGTGTGTGTGTGTGCCACTGTTTTGGTGTAAGGCTGGTGGGGGATATCACAAATTTCTCATGCAATGAGAAATACACAAACATGTAACCAGGACAGAACATTATGGTAGTAACTTGACAGAAGTATAATTCTTTCTATCTAATGAAAATGCAAATGAGCTCATTGTGTAATCACTCTAGATAAAACTAATACTCTTTTTCTGGACCAGCAAAGAATTCTCCAAGCTTCCTGTTTATTTTGTAATGAAGCAGGCAAATGAGACCATTTCCAATTTGCACAGGATATCTCCACATTAAGCACTGATTCATCAGATAATTTGACTTTGTTAAATATTGGCCTGATATCACTTGCTCTTATTCTTATGAGAAAATCAAAAAACAATTTAACTAACTGAATCCACTTGAAACCCCTTCATTGTAGGACTTTGGTATTGTCCTTGATCATTACCCATGAGTCATTATCAAGCTATTGCATGCTTATGAAAACGAGGTGCCATTCTTGAGTCTAAGGAGTGTACTGATGAGTCAGCAGATATTGCAGAACTTCCGTAAGGTGTATTATAGTGGGGTGATAGTGAGCTGGATTCTTTCACACACTGGCCCTTCTTGCATCTGGATGAGGCCTTTTTCAAAGTTACCTTTGAACAGAGGCAGGCTGGCTTAACGTCATTACCTGGAAAATGCAAGAAGGGAACTCAATCCTGTGGAGACCATGCAGAGAAAAGCCATGTTGCTGTAATGGCAAGAACTTTAAATGAGTATGTATGTGTATATACTATATGTTTTTTGTTTGTTTTTAAATAGGACAAGCCTCTCAAGCCTGTATAAAAAGACGGCATCTTTCATGTTGTATGGATTCCTGAAAGATTCCATACATAATAGCACTGGATCTTGAGTCACTGCATAAGCAGTAATTACTTTCTAAGCAGATCTCTCAGTCTGAATGCTTGTGGATTTTGGAGTATAATGTGTTTATGAAAAGCCTGAAGTGTTGTCAAAAAACTCACAAAACACTTTTCCATGCTTGATATAATGGGTTTTCACTGCTGCACTGCTAAGCGGCTTAAAGATGATTTTTGTGATTTTGGTAACTATATGTTACTATAAACAAAAAGGTGCCTGAAATTTGTAGGGTTTAACATCATAGAAGTTCATTTAAAACTTGTCTTTTTGTCCCAAATTTATTAGCAATGACTCTTTTCCAACCACTGATGGTGGTATAATACAAATGATGAATTGGTCATTGTCCTTGGTACTTCACTACCCTGGAACGGCCTTCTCTAATGCATTGAATCTATTTCAGTGAACTATGGCTCTCTTTCATAAGCAGACATAAAACATGGAGAAAAGGCATAATAGACCGGGGAAGATCTGGAGAAAGCTTATGTCTTATTATCTTTCTCTGTGGCTGGCTCTCATATCCACTCAGCATGCAAGCAGACAGGACAGAAGGTCAGAGTTACTCCCTTAGCCAAAACTCCCAGGGTTTTTCCCCTCTCTCTCTCTCCCTCTCTCCTTTTTTCCTGTTGATCCTGGACCTCCTAATGAGACTGTGTTTCTCTGAGTGACCATCTGCTCTTCTCTTTTCCTCTCTGGCTTGAAGAAATAAATAAAAATGAATATGCAAACAGCACAGGAATTTTATTTGTTAACCAATTGCAACGTGACTGCTGGACAGCATACTATCAGTCTGTATGCTATGCAATATACCCGAGACAGTGTACATATCACTGTACTTATTTACCCGTGTGGCAAAGTATCACTTATATATATATATATATATATATATATATATATGAGAGAGAGGGAAAGAGAAGACATGATCAAGGACTAGAAAGAAGTTTCTATAATGAGGGTTACAAGAACAGCAGACTAAGAACTACTATCATTAATATTAGTTTTAAGGGTATAATTTGATGTTTTTAGATGAGTGAGTTTACCATAATGAAAGTGATATTACTTGATGCATAAACATGTAGAGCTAAAAAGCATTAAAATTTGTCATTTTTAAATAATTGAATATTTTTATATTACAAATCAGATTTTTTTAAACCATCAGATGAGATGTGACGTTGACTCGGTTTTCAAAACCCTTTTAACATTTCTCGTGTGAATGAGACTGGTAAAAGCAACTCTAGTTGAATGTCCAACATAGTTTCTGAATGAGCAGCAAAAAAAAACAACCTTTTTTCAGTTGCATACTGGAGATGGACATTTGTAGGTAATTAACAGTTATTTTGCACTCATTTGATTTGGTAGGTGTTTGAATTGATCATTAACATTTTCTTCCTCTCCTCATGTTATTTGGAAACAGCACTGAACACATGTAGCTATTCATGAGGGAAAGGACTCAAGAAACACTTTGTTAACATTTTAAAAACATTCTGTATGCTTTATAGTTTTGCATGCATTTGCCACTAGTTTAACTGACAGATTTCTTCAATCTTACAGTTTCCTTACATTATTATTTAAGACAGTTGTATTTTACTGTTTGATTTCTCATACTTTTGTTCTGCATCATGACCAGTAGCAGAAAACAGCCCATCTGAAGCAATCATCTAAAAACATGTTAATCTATGACTCCAGCCTCATCAGAGCTTCAGCTCTAACTATACCAAATAGTTTCATGTTCCAGGTCTATACTAAAATCAGTTCTGGGACCATAAGTCTTTCTTAAATTTAGTGAATCCAAGTTATATACTGACTACAGATATGATGTTCTACTATGTGCATATGTCCCATTCACACAAAAGGACACACTCTTTCTGATTGGTACAGATTGGTAATTAAATTTCCCTCTTGTAGGATGGAATAGGCATGCACCTGCCTGCAATGAGAAGTGACAGCAGACAGACCAGCCTTGGCAGGCAGTAAATGTCGTAAGAATTGATTAAGAGTTCAGACAGGGGAAGATCTGGCAAGAGGAAACCATGCCATACACTTAGATGGGAGGACATGACTGGTCTCTAGAAGCAAAGCTAAAAATGTGAACACATCTCATGGGAAAACTTTTTGAGTTTGCATAATCTTATCTTTAGTATCTCTTTTTTAATCCAATTCCCTGTGTGCACACTAAAATATAGGTAAATAGGAGCACACCTGTAGGTTTAACATGAACTTCAGAGGATATTCCAAACACATGCAAAACATTTTGCTGTGTAAGTAACTTGGACACAACTTTATTAGAACATCAGTAATGTTAATTAAGTATATTAAGTGTATGTTTCAGTTCTGTCAATTATACATACCAGTTGAAACCATTTCAAATACTTGTTTCAACTCTTGGATCGGTTTAGTTAATGGCCTTTTTTAAGCTCCACCTTTAAGCTCTGCCTACTTTTGAGGCAGTAAATTGCTTTAGAAACTCACTTCCTCAGAATGGTGTACTTTAATCACAGGAGGCACACATGTCTGTTAAACATTGCAGTATGCTGGATTTCCATGGCTTAAGTTGGGTATACCATGTCGTTAAAGGATCTGCTGACCTTCTCTTGGAACAATGATGGTAGACCCCTAAAGCAAATACTCTTAGAGTATTTACACTGTAACACTCTTAGAGTTTAGACCACACCTAGCATAACTGCACATACCCACACACACTGACGTAGGCATCTGCATTACATTTATTTATTTATTTATTTTGGTTACTGCTATGTTGTTTTTTTCTTTAAGAGTACATAATGGCAAACTCGGTCAACATTTAAGTTTTCTTACTGATGAAATGCAAAATGACAATTTCAAAAAATTCAGGCTTGTTATCAAACCAACACTGTTGGCCTTTTATTTGATAATTTACAGACATATTAATATTGGATTCTATAGTAATGGCAGGCTCTAGTATTCATGAGATAAAAGTCAGATAATTTATGTCTATTTTGACAGCTCTGCTTTTTTATTAGAGATACACAATCACAATCCAGAATGGTAAAATACCAGCTTTATCGGATCATGGAAAAGAAATATGTAAAAACATCAGAAATCATTTTACACCATTATTACATATTCTGGCATGTGCACATAAAAAAAACTGATTTAGTGAGAATTTGTCTGAACTGTATTACTAGACCAAGCTACATTTTGTTGAATCAATGCTCGTTCTACAGAACTTGTATGTCTAGAAACACACACACACACACGCACACACACACACACACACACACACACACACATGCATGGATGGTTATGTGAAATATTTTTGCTTTTCAGTTAAAAAAAATGTTGATATCTTTCATAAAAAGCACCTACTTTGCCAGCATGACGAGGTGAGTCGGGATGCACTCGCAAGTCAGTGTGTTTGGGGACAAAAAGATGTTTAATGAACACATAAGTACAACACAACAATATGACATTCAAAACCAAACACAGCATACAAATATATGGTGGCAAGTCAGTCTCAAAAAATATGGGAGGAATAGGGAAAGGGATTAGACCCTGGTGAAGGGGAGGACATCACTAACAAAGGGGCCATTGGAATTAAGACCCTGGTGAAGGGGAGAACATCACTAACAAAGGGGCCATTGGAATGTGTGGAAAAGGAAGGTAAACAAAGGTCACATGGAGAAACGTAGACAGAAAGGAAAACAACCACCATCACATGGAATGTCCCATCACGTGAGAGAGGGAGTTGAGGAGGGGAACGTGACGGTAGGGACTGTTTTACTAATTCTGACAAGTAGGTTAGCCTTCTTGTTCTCTTGTTTTTCACATAAACAAACATTCTGAAGGATGGAAGGTCTACCAAGCTGAACTTGATGCTGAGAGGGGCTTGAGGTACAGCTTGGCTACTGCATTCAGGAATGATGGAGCACGTCCATTTTTGTTTTCTTAGTCACAGGAAGCTGGTCAAGTGGGCATTCTAACGGTGTTCTGCAAGGACCTGATGGCAAGGAAGGTCCACCAGGAGAGAGCTGCAGTTGTTATGCCTGGAGATGAGAAGAGACAAACACCTGGGGCGGCCTTGCTAGAGAGACACACAATACCTCCTGCGTATTATAGCTCATTTTTGCTAAAAGCAATGTCACTTCAAAAGGGTATCATTTACATGATGGAGGTTTTTAATGCATATAGTGAGACTGTAATTTGCCAGCATGAGAACTGCTGTGGGCTGCCTCGAGAAGTTAAGATAAAGCTGAGCTACACATCACCTTTTCTTTTCACACCTGCGTAGCTGCCCAGGGCCACGTATCCACAAGGCCTTTCAACACACCGTGTATCTTATTTCACTTAGCATCAACACATTCCTGAACTCTTTCCCAATCATTCTCTTACCTGTGAGAAGCAGTGGATAGTGCAAATTAAAATTCAGCTGGCACGATAAACCCAGTAACCGCAGTCCACAGTGATAGAGAGAAACAAAAAGGCATCACAGTCACTAAACCAAAAGAAGATACTGCCAGCCATTTCTACAAACACAGCTGCCCTGCTACATTTCTAGATGTGGTATGGAATATGAGTCAAAAAAAAAAGATTTGACTAGTTAAAATAAGATGTACGTCTTTTTATCATAGACGCTAAGCCACAGTGGGTTACGCAGAGGTAGCTCTGCATATTCCAAACATGAAGAAAGAAACAATATTACTGGGCTGCAAGTAGTTATATTTCGTGTCTGTATTATGTGAATGAGAGGGTTGCATGTCTCTTACAACCCAGTGCTGCGCTCAAGTCTTAGGCAACCGTAAGATATTCTGTTTTGTTTAGCAATTATATAACGACCGTTATAATTATTTCTCAGTCTCATTAGAATATAACCAGAAAATACAGGACATTTGTATGCAGTAGCTACACTGGTGAGTATTTAGTGTGACCTCCCCTTACACTTGAGCAGTAACAGGAAACTGGCTCTTAAAGTCTCCTAAAGCCTGGTACAATATAACAGAAGATACTTCAGAAAGGTTCAGGACAGTCTCACAAAAAGATATGCTTAGCGCCAAGTGAGTTCACATAAAATAGACTTTTGCCTGTAGAAACCATTTTGTTCTGAAAATTGTGCTTTTTAAATTGGGTCCATATTTCCTGTATTTTCTGATTGTATCCAAATAAAGAGTTTGCGAAAAACGTAATTACATGTGGTCATAATGCTATAGCTAAAACAAATCGAATGGTGGCCTAAGACCTTTTCACAGTAATGTATTAGATTTCTTAAAGATTTGAAGTGCTGCATAAGATTTGTTAAAGACTGTTGTCAGACTGGACTTCAGGCAACTGAGACTGAGAAGAAAACTCCAAGCTAAAACTACAAAGCATATGAATACGTAAATAGAGAAAATGGGGGGAAAAACTCAGTGGAAAAACGGTAACAGAACAAAAGAACATAAAAAACCTAAAAAAGCAGACAATGAAGCAGTGATACTCTTCCTGAACACAACAGCCCCTGAAACATGGAACCAATAAACACGTATTAACAAGCCTATTATTAACTGTGCTGCAGTACAATGAAGAACAATAATGAAACATTGTAGTGTGATCTAAAACATACCACACAGGGAATACGGGAAAATCACTAGTGAAAATACTGCAGCATTATTAGTAGTAGTTTTAGTATTGTTGTTGTTGTTGTTGTTGTTAACATTATAATGTGATTTTCTTAAATGCAATCACTACAAACCAACAAAAAATTACGACATTTTAAAACAATACATTACACTATTTTCATTTGCCCTAGCATCTCCACTCATCCATGACCAGTACACTGGTTAGTTTATTAGATACACTTGTCCCATATATGCATTTTATAGGTTGACTATTACAGACTAAAGATGATGGCCATTGATAAAGCACTAGAAAATGGCCAACAACACATTTTGCATAAAAAAACATTTTTTATAACCTACAAGGTGAGTGTAATAACAACAAACTTGACTGCAGTATTGATTTTTTTGCTAATGGAAAAAAAAACTCCTACCTGATCAAATACTATTTATGATTTGACTGAGAAAGAGGCATACAAGTTCATAAAGGGTGGGTTCATGCAGATATGGGTCAGATAAAATGAAAAGGATTAAGTGGGTGCTCATTTACATAGTCTTAACCTGTACTGGGTTATAATAGCCTAATTCCTCATGATGGACAAAGGCAGAGTCTTTTCACCGATACAGAAATAGTAGCCATCAGGCATACAGTAGAATAACCTACATTTTCTTGTGAGAAAGAAGATGAATTCTGGCAGAAATCCAGTGCCTAGTGGGGGTGAAACCAAAGCAGAGTACCTCTTATAGGTGCTCTCTCATTTCCTGTCTGTTCCCCACTAATTATCGAAGATCTCCAATATGCTATTGATTTGTGAAGCTGGACAAAAGTACACACACATACATCCACTTTTCGTTTGCCCTTGCTACTTTCATTTGGGCTTGCTGGTGTGTTATTACCTCCTGAAGGCATTTGTCCAAAATGAATAAAAACAGCCATAATGTGCAAGTTAGTGTGATGATATAGTTTAAGCATGAAGTACTACAGGCTGACCATGAAGATGTGCAGGACTGTATATATATATATATATATATATATATATATATAGAGAGAGAGAGAGAGAGAGAGAGAGAAAGAGAGCGAGAGAGAGAGAGAGAGAGAGAGAGAGAGAGAGAGACAACCATTGTGGTTTTATATATATTTGCCAGGTTATCTTACATCTATTTGTCCTATGTATGCATGAAACTTAAAATACGTAGGATTAAAGTGATGTCTTTAAAGTATGGTTTTAGTTCCTTAAAAAAATAAAATTCAAAATTCAAGAAGAACAACCTTACAGAGGAACACAATGTGGACAGATGGCAGTGGGGGAAAGCAACTTAGATCAGTGTTTCACAGTTTATGTCCAACAGAACCTCTGAAGTCTTTGAGTGTTCTCTTTGCTCTAACAGATATGATTCAGTTCATCATCTAATCATCCAGTCCTTTGTGAGCAGTGTGATGTTTGGTGGAGCGAAGCTCAGCACCTTGCTTTGTGTATGGGTGCATCGGGACTGGAACAAAGGAATTTATTTCCTATAGATGGACAACTTCTACCTGACGAGTCTAGACTTCTGTGGTATGTTGTACATGGTTTCACAGATGCACACTGACAGGGCTTCAGACTCGACACATTAGACATACTCAGGATTATGCATTATGCAAGCCTCTTCAGCTTCTCAGAAATAATGGCTTCTAATCCATAGAAATGTTTTTTTGTTTTTTTTTTTAAATCAGTCTGAACCTGGTTATTCACTTGTCTTTTATTTCTTCAGGGTTGTTTGGGAAATTGTTTGATTCCTTCCCCACATTTTCGCTTTATAACACTGCAGTAAAAGACTCAACATGCACTAAAGTACACTGCATCCAAATATCACCCTTTTCTATATAACTACTCAATAGGTCATTTTGATGACAATATGGAATGCATAATAACATTTGATCATAATATGAAAGTTATAACAGGAAGTAACATACCTATAAATGAAGTGGTAAAATAAAACAAAAAATCCTGATTCTTTTAGGCTAGAATAGGACTTTTAAAAGCTCTCATTTGAGTACGTTTGGTAGTTCACTCTCAAGCCTGGTATGTGTGGGTGCTATTTTTGAATATACTATTTTCCAACTCATCACACTATTAAAGATGTTGTACCACACATTACTTGAGAAGTTGTTTCATTGTGGCCTTTTTCTTATCTTCTGCTCCATAATTTAGATAAAATAGTCTTACAGTGAGAAATATAAGTAACTTTAGTGTAACACTTCATGGATGCAAAGTAATGATCTCTGTAATTCTGGCTTTTAAGCCTTGTGAAAACTAACAACTATCCTTTGTTGTGCCTTTATGTAATCATTGAAAACACAGAGCAGGCCCAGAATATAAAACAATAACAGCAAAAAGACCAGCCAGCTGTGTTGAATGTTTACTGAGCTAATTAGCAGAGCAGAGAGACGAAACCCAATAGACTAAACGCAAAGACCTTTCATGGTAAGTTTATCTCCAGCTTTCCATCGCTGGCCACTACAACAAACTCTCCGGTGAGGATCATGGTATAGGAATATGTGCTTCAGTCTATGTTGAATGATGCTCTCTGGTATCTTTCGCTGGCATCAACATCTTCAGTGAAGCATGGCAGGATTGTGCCCGTCATACTGAAGGTGTTGTGGTCTTAAACCTTAATGACCCATTCATGCATAAGAAGACATGTGTACAAGGACAAGGTACACCAAAAGGTGGTACGTTATGGTTCTGCTCTGGTCTTTGATTAGCCTGATTTTGGATTGGTACACTGGTTGAGATGAAAGGACGCTTGGTGAAATGTATAACCTGCTTAACCCCACCTTTTATTATGCATAACCAATGCCTGCATCTATCTGTGAACCTTTATACAGAGTGCTGTAGGCTGTCTAGATTGTAATTTGCTGATTCTATCATTTTGATTTAAAATGTTCTGATTACAAATAAATAGTAAAAAATTAGACCTTTTTTCTCCAAGTATTAGGCATTCAGGCACTTGCATGTGGATTGGAGTAATTTTAAAAGGAGGCTTAGTAATAAATCAGATATTACTCTGGAGACTCTTCTAGTTATACTGTAGTAATACATTTTGAGGTCCAGCATGGATTTCCTCAGGGAAATGGCTTGTTGAATGGGCTGGGGGTTACAGCATTCAGCATAATTACAAAAACTGAAGAAAAAGTTTCTATTACTAGTTCATCATAAATATAATTTACACCTGTGTGAATATACTGCCCTAGAAACAGAAGAGCACAATTATTTTAAAGAATGTGAAATATAATGACATGGCCAAAACAATCAAAAAAAAATTTAACTCTTAACTCTTTTAAACTCATTTAAATGTATATATATATATATATATATATATATATTTGTAACTGCTTCAACATTAATCTAAAAATCACAAATTTACGAAATTTTACACAATTTTATTTTAATCTTGAAACTCATTGTCTCAGAATATTCCCTGGGGCTATTTTCGTTCTCCTCTTTTTTCTGAGTGGTACTAATAGCCTGCTGTAATGCTAATCCTTGTGCTGACACCTCCTATAGCCACTGGTCATTTCTGATAAATCATGGTTCATTTGTTCATCTCATTTTTTTTCTTGAAACTGCTCAAGCTGTGACCTAGAAAGTGCACTGTCAATGAGACAGTGGTGTTTTGACTGGGAAGCTCAACCTCATGGGCACATTTATGGCTGACCTTCGATTACCATGGCAACACTGCATAGTAGGGATTTTTTCTGCTATATTAGAAGACTAATAAGCAACTGAAAATGTTTTAAATTTTGTAAGAAATAAAAAAAATATCCTTGCTCCGTAGACCCACGCTGAAACCAACATCAATCATCATGCCAATCAAAATACCAAGCATCTCTTTACCTCTGTGTGGACAGAGCTCTGGGCCAGAGGGACACACTGATCCAGACAACATAAAAGACCTTTCAGATGTGTCCCCTCTGCAGATCTGTGCTCAAATCCCCAGATTATATGGGATGGTATTTCATCTTCTTTTTGCATTGTGAAAGTCTTCAGTATGTTCTGGAACTTAATAGAGAAATGTTTATTATCACAGATGTACTCAAAGTCTTCAGTATGTTCTGGAACTTAACAGAGATGTGTTTATTATCAGAGATGTACAAAGCATTTCAACTACCACACAGGCAGAGTCATTCAACAAATATGTGACTTCTGAACTAATTCCTTCCTCCACATCAGCCTGCCCACATTCTCAATCACCCACCAACTAACCACCGCGATAGCTGCCCGCGACTCCGCCCCTGTTCTACGTGCATGTTGGTAAGTGTTCCGTGTGTGTGCAGCAGTGTGTGTGTGTCTGTGGGCGTGGTGTGGGCATGTTGTGTAAATGTTTGTCGCATCATCGTTATTCATTTCACCTGTGCCTTGTCTAGCATGTCTGTGTTTACGTTAACCCCTTGTTTGTTGGTCTTTGTCGAGGCTGTTGGTGTGGTTCATGTTCTTTGTCTGAAAATAAAAGTGAAACTGTTCGCTACCCTCAGCATCCTGCCTTACTTCTCGCGCGAGCTTACCGTTACAGAAAAACCGACAAGGATGCCAAAGGAAAAAGGAAAGGAGCCTTCCTCCATTCATCCCTACAGCAGATGCTGCCCTCTGCGTGGGGTTCTCACTCTCCGGCATGGAGAGTAGGTAGTTGGAGATGCTGGGTGGGGGCATACACAAGAGGCGGCAGATCCCTGAAGTTCTGCCTGTGTGTCTTTCTGTTACTGTGTACTGTCTATGTGTCCGTCCCATTGTTTTAATGTGTCCCTATCAATGTGCCTGTGTTTGTGCCCATCACTGTGTCTGCCCCCGTCTGGGTCTCATCTTTGTCGTCCCCAGTGCTGGGGAGGGTGACGTAGGTGTGGCTGGGCCTGGCACCACCCCTTTCGAGGCAGGTGCAGGGTGCCAAGGCCGGTCCCTTCCTTGAGGGAGGCAGCTGCTCCTGTTCTAGTTTTGAGGGTGCCTGGTTCTTCAGTTCTGTTCCTAGGGATGGGTCTGAGGGTAGCCTGTTAGTGCTGGACACTCCAGAAGAAAGTTGTGCAGAGTCCTTGGTGTAGTCTGTGCCTTATTTATCTTCCAACATAGTTTGCCCTTGGATATATGAGCTTTTTACCATACATCTCTTGTTTACACATTAAGGTTCTGTGCTTATACACCCAGCCTACACCTGGGGCTTTAATATATAAAGTCTTATCCGTATACTAACCATGACAATATTAATCATCTAATTTTAGACCATTTTAGTTACATTAGTCTAATTTTAGTCTAATATTAGTCTAACATTAGTCTAACAAATTTAGTCTAACATTAGTCTAATATTTAGTGTAATTTAGGACAATAGTTCAATAGCTTAACTCCAACAGAAAAGAGTATTCCTTAAGAATCATAGCTTATCAAAATCCCCTAAAAAGGTTCCTAACTTTAGGGTAGCTCCTGTAGTGTTCTAGATTATTTTGCTTGCATTTCTAATTGTTTGGCCATTACAATGAAATGGTGCCTTTCACAGGAAAATGTCACATCAGCACATGAAATCTTCAGTTTTGTTTTCCATTTTTTCCCCCCCAACAGGAACTGTCTAACAATAACATAAGAAGCCACAAGAGGAGACGCAGCGGTCATGGTGAAATTTGAACCCTAGCCTTGGTAAAACAAACACAGCTTTGAGTGTCTTCATCTTTTTTATGGCTGCACACACATTTAATTGGTTACTTAGAAACAGATAGCATGAGATCCAGTTTTGAATAGGATCTTCTAAGTGATAAAATAGGATTCTGCAAGATAAGTTACAATTACTGAATTATTAAAATCTGGAAAGTAAATTTGATACAAAGAAATCCCATCTTGACCAATCCCATCTGGTTTTGTTATAAAAACAGTGTTGAGTTCAAACTTTTGTGTTTGTTTGTTTGTTTATCCACTCTGCTTTTAAATTCAGAATCTAGTTCATGTCACAAATCTTCACCCTGACCCTCAATGTCAGGTTTCATTGTGTATATATA
>JAOXYF010000007.1:1986753-2005218 GCA_028565775.1 Sternarchorhynchus goeldii | reverse complement strand
ATAGTTCCTGACTGTGCCTCTAAACCTAAACATGACTCTAAACCTAACATTCATTAAAAGTGTTAATAGGAAATAGGGTGCAATACTTCATTTTTTATCTATGTAAAAGATTTCATGGGACTGTCAGTCTCTATAAGGACCTTAGAATGTGTGGCTGACCAAACTGAACTCAGTGGCTTGTGCATCAGTTGTAGTTAACATTTTTTCATGCTTAATTTCATGCTTTATTTATTTCTCCCATACCATCATCTTTTGTTGGAGGTGGGAGGACAGACATCACAATTTACTTGCTGTGACATCTAGTCAAAACCTCACTTTTTCAACTTAAAATGTCAAATCTACCAATGGATTACAGGGAACACTAGGCTCACAGAGTTGCAGGAGCATTGCTAGGGTTTTACATCAACCACATAACTCCACTGAAGTGGAAGAGAGATGACAAAGACAGAAAGGCCATTGCTGCAAGCCAGACCTTCAAAGATCATCCACATACCATTTTTTTTTCCTGAAACATTTGAAAAGTAAATAGATTTTTGTGGGTCTATAAGGTAGATGATTAAATAGGTCTGGTTGTAATTAAAGGAGCTACAGGTGTTAGGATGAGGTGGACCTTGATTACAGCCTGGTTTATCCAATAATGGTTAACATAATTAGCAGGAAGGGAACAGACATACCAAGTCTGCCTGTGTGTGTATTTGTAACAAAGAAAAACACAGAAGCTAATTTAAAAACCGTAAAGTACTAAAAACGAATAAAATATGACTACTGCAGTATTACTAATCATTCTAATACTGTGATACAGCAGGATTTGTATATACAAAGACAGTGACAGCACAATGGTGGCACACCCAGTGACAATAGAGTTACAACCAAAGATGAAGGATGAAGGGCCAGAGCCGGGGCCAACCAGATACTTTCAATTATAGACAAAAGTAAAAAAAAATGTCCTTTTTGGGGGGGATACATGCATTTGGTGTGTACAGAGGTGAGTTTAGTCAGTGTTGCAAGCTTTTTCTTGAAACGAGTAAATGAACATGTATTTACACTATGTTTCGGTAACTACATGGATTTTCGGTGCATGGGGTCAGAGTGATATAAAGCCTGATGTTTGGTGTCCTGCTGACTTCATATTGAGTGGGTAAATCTCATTCTATTGGCTGAAGCTGCTGATTCCTGCTGGGTAAGAGGATACTGCTCTGCATGTTACTGTAGGCTCTAAGGGAGGCTGTGTGGATTAGAGAAATGTAGGGGCCGGGGCTTAAATGCCAGGTGAGACTCTTTTAGACTAGATTTACAAGTGAAGCTCTGTAAATAAGGCTTATGGAGCTTTTTGTATTTTCGTGAAGTTCAGCTAGGAGCTTTCTGAAGTTTATGCAAACTTGAGAGAGATAGAGGGAGAGAGAAAATGAGAGAGAGGCTTGTTTAAGGAAGTGAAATCTATTTGTGTGCTATTTCACACACATTATAGTCTTTCAGCCATTTCTCTCTATTTTATTATTATTATTGTTGTTGTTGTTGTTGTAAAATGTAGTAATGGGAGTCAACACTTTGTTTTTTGGTATGTTTTTTTCATGTTAATAATATGTATAACAGTATCATGTGACATGGAAAATAACTGTTTCTTGTATAGGTTTGTCTCTAATACCTCCTCTTGCTTATTCAACTTTCCACTCCCTTTGGAAGAGTCTTTTTCCTACTCACTGAAACACATAAGGCAGAGCCTACAAACATCAGCTAAGATGAGGCTTATTATCTCATGGAACAGAGGATGCCTGCAGGGTGGTAGCTGCTCTCTATGCCTGATCTGTGTCCCAGGGGGAAAAGGTAAATATAGTAGAAAAAAAACTACTGAAATTGGTTGTTTCTAAGGCAGCTGCAGAAAGGTCAACGACAGAACAGTCATGGTATACCCACACCTGACAAGCCAGCAGCCAAGACTTGGAAGACTTCACAAAGTAAACTGAAGCCTATCTATGGTTCTTATGGTCTCTGATCATTGGGTTCACAGAAGCCAAATCAGGCTTAATAAGACGGACTTATGCACGGCAAAGCATGTGCACGGCTAACGTGCTTTTATAGGTGAAACACGCATTTGGTTTATTTATGTACAAAGCAGTACATAAGTAAAGGCTCCTTATAATTTCTTAATCAACACCATCATGTTGTATGATTTTCTTTCTGCTGTCTTGTTATTTTAAACCTGAGGCAGTGTTGAACTACGACGGCTCTGATGGTTTTAGCTGACTAAGAGGTCTCTGAAGCAGAAATGGCTTTAAATCACACTGGCCAAAAAATACATTAAATGGTTTGATGGCCTCAGGGAATTTTAACTGTACTTTTGTTCTTCCACCACTCTCTCTCTCCACATTTCTGCCAAATCTAATCTGTGTTCTGCTTATCTGACTTGGACTGGTCCTCCATAAAACAAAAACTGATAATGGTTTACCATCAAATTTTATTTATGCAGTCTATGGCACAGATACATTTTGTTTGTTTGTTTGGGGTGCAGCAGGTTGTTTGGGGTACCCTTATCCTTCCAATAATATTTTATTTTTACTTGTTTATTGAATAAAAACACTTCTGCACTTTCCGTACCCTTTTACCCTTCAACATGCATTCATATTCAGAAAGCATGAAGATTGTTTCCTAATGCAACTCAGTGCACAGGCTACATTCCAAACATGCTCCGACCGTGTTCTTAATTCCTGATTCATTTGATGAGTATGTCCAGCTTTACTACAGTGACAGATGCCAATGTTAAAGACCTGTCTGTTTTTTTTTAAATGATCTAGTTGTATATTATATAACAAAATGCTTTAGAAGCATAATACATGTATGACTGAATACATGTTCTACTGAGAATGTGCTAAACATTCACTCATCCCCAGGTGGCTGTTCCAGAGGAGGGTTTTAGGTGTAAAACAGACTTTATGTTGCTGTTTACGACACTTACTAGGGGATTGAATCAATAAAACTCCTGCCATGTTTTAATTGCAAAAGACAGGTAAAAGTCCTTCATCTTAAAGTGAAAGGAAAGGTTAAAGAATTCCTTGATTTTAAACATGAGTGTTATCAGACTATTCTCAAATAAGCAACCAAATATTATAAAATATTCACCCAAATATTAACAAATACTACAAGTACCACTTTTTTGTTTGATAAATACATAAATTAACATGTTTCTAACCTTGAATCATCATCATGCGTGCAAATTATGCAGTGCTAATGCACAAATATTATATTTCAGAATCATAACAAAAGCATAACAAAGTGTGATGTGCCTGCTTTAAACCGATCACACCACCACATCAGCCTTTACCTTCTTACCACCTGCACTGTAAATAATCAGAAATAAAATCTTCAGCAGTCTTAATCTGCAGTCAATAATAAACAGACAAGCAAACAAAAACATATCGGACAGATTTCTTCAGAATATCGCAACATTCATGTTTTCTAAGTAGATGTGATAGGAGCCATAGGTGGGCTATTCGCATTAGCCTACAGATAATAGGAAAAATCACATGGAATTTCCCTTTTTTGCAGGTTGGCTCTTGTTATCACAAAGGCTTTAAAAACTCCTAAAAGTCAATGCACTAATGCCACACTGTGATTAACAAATCCAAGACTGCCATACAGAACACAACAATTCTACTGCTTCTGTTTGTGTTATGGAAAAACAAGCTTTTCATCCTCAGGGCATGACATGCATATTTTCCTCATCATTACATTGATTACATGGTTTATATTTTGTGTAAATGTGCTTGGACAACATTTAAATAAAATACACATTTGCATAATTTTTTTGGAATACTTGAATAGTGAACTTTAAACTCATTTCAACCATTAATATAATTTTCCTGTATGGTGTGTAGTGGTTGGTATAGTGGAACATGTATGGTGTGTAGTGGTTGGTTGGTATAGTGGAACATGTATGGTGTGTAGTGGATGGTATAATGAATCAGGTATGGTGTGTAGTGGTTGGTATAGTGGAACATGCATGGTGTGTAGTGGTTGGTATAGTGGAACATGCATGGTGTGTAGTGGTTGGTATAGTGGATCAGGTATGGTGTGTAGTGGTTGGTAGTGGATCAGGTATGGTGTGTAGTGGTTAGTATAGTGGATCAGGTATGGTGTGTAGTGGTTGGTATAGTGGACCAGGTATGGTGTGTAGCGGTTGGTAGTGGATCAGGTATGGTGTGTAGCGGTTGGTAGTGGATCAGGTATGGTTGGTACAGTGGAGCCTGGGGTTCAATCCCTTTTTGGGGATAGTCCTATATACTATATACTAATAAGAATCTTTGGGCAAGAATCCTAACACTATGCCTGCCTACCTCTGTAACATGACTGAAAATTCTATGTTGCACTTGGTAATAGTCCATAAAATGTAAATATGTATGCTTAAAAGCACTATAAAGAGAAGTGGTCATCTTCTGAGAGTTTCACACTAAGTGGTAATGGTGAGCACTTCAAGGTCTGTAGGTTTAACATATGGTAGTTCTCATTCAGAAGTCCTATACAAGCTCTTCACAGGAGGAAAATGAATAGAAGAATTTTCCATCTTAAGGGATTTGATCTCTGGCTTCATTCTTACACACTAAACCCTACTTCACTCATGCCTTAATATGGATGTTATACTCTAATCAGTACTCGGCTGAAGTAGTTGCTGAAGTAGCCAGATGTAATTTATTTCTGATCAGGAATAGGAAATTAAAAAAATGCTTTTTCTTACCTGGACTTTACTACTCATCACTTTAAACACTAAATAGCCATGTAAACTATCAGTATAATTACAGTATCTACATAACACTTTATTAGATAATTTAAGAAACTTAATTCACCATTACCTTATAATTGCTATGGCCATTGCTATTGCAGTATAATGTGGTTGATAGTCATCTCACATTCCACAACCATTTGCTGTCCTTATGCTACTGTAGACAAAATATAATCCTGGTAGAAGCTTAGATCCCTTTTATAAAGTTGCAGTTGTTAAGTGGAATGTAAAATTACTGATCATATGTTTATTTCAAAAATATGTAAACCAACTATTAATTTGATCATAATTAATATTATTTATTGTTTATTAATTAATCTAATTAATATATATCCATTACTAAAAAAACTTTGTATTACATCAGCCACTATCTTTAAGTTCAAGGTTTATACACATACATAGAAAATGCATACTTTAAAAAAATAAGAAAATGCATACATTAAACTCTGTAAAGCTGCATGACTTTATTCTATAAAGCACAAATAATGACTGTTTTAATTACAAAGATGTCTTAATTTGTGCACCAATATGTCATCTACAACTTAGGTAATTGCTTTATGCATATTCAACATTTAACTAATTCATTAGTAAGTAAAAGAATGCTCATGGAGAGGTAAATTATTCTACCCTCCCTATTCTACCCATCAACTGAGTTTATTTGTTAAGGCTTGTATTAATTTATGCAACTTTATTGCACAACATTACTTAAGATCTGAAGCACTTTTATGCCCAGTGCTCTTGTACCTATTTCCATTTAAAAAGTTCAACATTGCATTTCTCTGTGTGGAGAGTCATTTTTTCCTGAATGTATTATTCAGTGTATTGCAGTGGTAAGACTAGTAGTACAGGAGATCTCCTTTTCAGATCCATGCAGTAGGGGCTGAACAGAGGGCTGGTGGTGGGCGAGGGGAGGTGGGGGAGTGGGAGGTGGTTGGAGAGGGGAGGTTAGTGAGGGAAGCGTCTGCCACATCCAGATGGCAAAAATCTGTTCTTACTCTCTCTGTCCTGCTCAGATACATGGATAAGGTTTTCTGCTGTTCCAAGGTTGTGGCTGTCCTTTGCTGAGGAAATCAACAGAAGGCTCAAGCAATATCTTCATTTCTTTTCTGACTGCGATTTTCCCTTTTCATGTGTTCGGTATCAAAGCAGATTGAACCATTTACCTCACTGTCCTTCAAAATGCTTTTGCATGTGAAACATAGTTCCTTGGTGTGGTTCTCTGGAACATTTATACAGTGTCACAGAAACAGTAAAAAATGCATACAGGTACTTTTTAACAAGCAAAACGTTATATTTCAAGCTATCACATGACATGGCAGGGTAACTTGGCCCAGGACCCTGTGTTAGGCACATACCTAGATTTAAATATCATATCGTAAGAGAACAAGACCAGTGAGCATGACAAATAAGTGAACAAACCACAAACAACTGTTAACTAACAAACTAGAGATTTGTTTTGAGTGTCATAGAACACAGTGAGTCATGGCACAACTGAAGTTTATGAGAGTGGCTACAGGTGAAAAGGCTCTTAGGTATTACATGCCCTACTCACCACCACTGTTAACTGTGACAAGCGTGCACCAGCTGCACTCTGCCTGTATTGTTTGCATTACACATTAGGTAACCCTCCGTATGTCTTGCTCTCCTGTTATATACCAAGATATTCAGCATCAGATGAAGAACTCTTCTTTGTTTAAGGTCCTCTAAACAGAGCTGCATGAAGCAGTGCATCCTGTGAATATGTTCCCTGGGTCTGTTGTCATCCAGCCTCACTTGTAGGCTTCTTCAGCCTCTCCAGCCTTGTCTCACAGACTCCTGGAATTGTGTGCACTGGATTGTGGCATCATTTGAAATGGTTATAACAGATGGTGAGATTGTATTGTTCAGATCCTACCAGCATTCTTTTCCACTTTTCCTCAGTTCTGTTGATGGTAAACAGTGACAGCCCATTTCCGTGATGGCTCAGCCTGATAATGACCCCGTGTCCTAATATACTGGCTTCCATCAGTGGCGATGACCCACAGGGGTCCTGGTTCCAGACTCATGCAGGCCCAGTCTGCCATGTCAATTTGTGCATTCCATGCTTAGTTCTTATTTTTTGTCTACTTACCTCAATTTATTTCTGTCCCTCAAACCATTTTCTGTTTTTTTTTTTTTTCTGTGGTGAACATAACAGTTGTTTTCCCTCCCACATCTTCTCTTTCTCTCCTGTCTAATTTATTCTCTGGCTTTTCCTCCGCAATGGCCTACTCTGTCTAATCTGGCCACAGGCAACCCAGTGACACCTGTTTTTACTTGTCTCTCTCTTTGTCTACTCTGTTTACTTTTTCACAGCCCTCTCCTCTTTAACACATGTCTGGTCCACTCTCTTGCCCTCACTGCCAAATACTCTTAAGTGCAAAGTTTTTGCCTTTGGCTTGTCCCCAGTCTACCACTGCCACCAATATCATATATGCTTTTACTCTACTCCCTCTTCATCCTGATTTCAGATATCCATTTGGCCACTCACCTCACCATTCACTGCAAAAGTTGTCCAAGATTTTCTATCAATCTGACCTCATGTCTGAATGATCTACCTGAATGCATATTTTCTGCTATTTGTTCCACACATCTGATTCCCATCCCATAGACCATTCTCCTCCTGCCCAGGGCATCTCCTCTCTCTCCTTAACCTTCCATTACCTTGGTGGTTATTGGGTCCTTTCCAACTCTTTAGATTTCCTCAGTGTGCTGCTAAACACAGTCTCTCTTCATTACATCAAGCTTGGCTCTATCACCACTGGCTTATTTATTTTTGTTGACACTCTCCTGAACACTTTAACACTTCGCTCTCATCTCATCGATGTCCTTCACCTCATACATCACACACATCCTACCTTCTCTACACCCTACAACTATCATGTCAGGTCATCAGTGCCTTCATTCCATAATATCATCTATGGCATTTGCCTCATAGAACTTCAGCTTTTGGCTGCTCCTTCTTGAGATGGCATTACATTTTTCAGTAATTTGCAACTCTTTGCAGATGTTGCTGTATTTCTTGATTGTGGTGCTTACTGTATAGGTCAGTAGTTAACTTCTTCCAGGCTGGATCCTTGGGAGTTATAATCTTGTTGTCACTGACATAAATTTTAATTAATATTGTAATCAATAATTTAGCAGCTGTCCAAATAAGTTTTTATGACATTGACTATAGATGGTGCAAAACTCACAGGAAATAACAGCATACAGTACAGTACGTAAATCTTCTACATACACCCCCTCCCTTTTCTATTATTCATGATCTAAAATTGTTTGGATTCCAAGGTACAGCTCAGCAGTCCAGAAATGCAACTACTGTTGACAAAAGTAGCATGCTAGATGTTAGGCAAGCGTACCTCTCACAGTTTGCATTACAGAAACTATGTACAGAACTGTTCCCTTTCTGACTAAGATTTATGGATGGAACTGGCTGATCTCATTGAGTTATTTTGATATTTTCACTGAAGCATGAAAAAGGTTTTTAATTAGATATCCAACAACGTCTGTCTCACTTGTAGTTGCCATTCAACGTTAGCTGGCTAAGAACATTCACAGAGACATTTTACTAATAATGTCATAGCCCCTACTTCAGAATGCTGAGAAGGGCCAGACTGCTTGTCATTGGTCAGATATTCTGTCATTTTGCTAATAGACTTACATTGCAGAACCCTTCAAAATAGCACCAGAAGGGGCGTGTAAGCACATACTCTGTATGTCCCCACAGCTATTTCAATGAGCAGTTTTGATTACTTCCACTCTCAGACCGAAATGTGTCCGTAATCAAGAATATGTAAAGTAGCCTATATAAACAGTTCAGTTTTTTTGTTTACTTTGATAAACACACACACACACACACACATATATATATGTGTGTGTGTGTGTGTGTGTGTGTTTCTATCCACCTTTTGTTAGGGTTAGAGGAGTCTGGCAGGAAATACCATTCAGCTTCCTGATTGTTGATTATCCCATGCATCCCTCATTTAAATTTAAATGCAAATGTACAACCTCAAAAGAGATTATCAGCAGCTTGGGTTAAAATCATTTACTTTTGGGGAGACTATCATTCAAGTACAAAGCAGAAACCTGTTACAGCTCTAAGAAAAAAGTTCCTTCCCCTTTCCACAATCATTCCTCAAACCACAGATAGTCACAGAAGAGGATGTCCAAGCTTGTAAAATGCAGTTTTTCTATGACTGCAGTTGAGGTAATAGACCAAGCTTAATAGGGCTCCTTTATAGCAAGTACACTGTACTGACTATGTTTTTGTCACCAGTTTATTTAACATAAGTATAAAGGTTATTTCTTAACATAAACATTCATAAGCTTTACACTGTATTGTATTTTTTTAACTGAAATATATAGAGGCAGGTATCTCATCCAGACATAAATGACAACATGTACGTTTAGACAACAGGGACAAACACAAAACCTTCCTGTGCCCTTTTTTTTGTCCTTAGCCACTCTTTTCCTTCATTTGAAAGCAAACTACTTTGGCTCACTTCTCCAGGTGCCCACTTTGTAAAATGAGTTCAGTCAGTGGTTATGTGATGCACCATAGAACAGAGGCAATAACAAATACAAGCACTTTCAAAATACTGCCCAATGGTGGAAAAAGAAGTTCGAATCTATTTGGGGTGGGAAAAGCCCTTGTCTTGGCCTGTATCCACTGTATGGCCAGACTGACATCATCTATCTCCTTTTTGAGGAGAAGGATTGAATGTCTCCAGATGTCTGAGTGCATAGGGCATTCTTCAATTATTAAACACATCATTTACAATATTCAGTTTTTCAAGATATAACAAACTGTACCATGCTCAGCCAAAACTTTCACACAAAGCTCTAAAAAAAATTAATCTCTAACCTGGGGTTATGGTTTTAGTGTTATCGGTTTTATATTGGCGATATTATGGTAGTGTGTCCTTTTGTCTTTGTGTGTGTCTCTTCTGTTATTTTTTATACATTTGGCCTATAAAGTGCAGAATCAATCTGAGGGAAGAATGTTGTTGTTGTTGTTGTTTTCTGTGACTGCCTATGGAAAGAGTGCTGGTTGGAAATGAGCAGCAGAATCCATTTGGTGTTTGGAAACAGCAAGAGTAAGCACTTCATCGCACAGTTAACAGTGGTGTGCAAGGTGAGCAGACACCTCCTAACCTTTGAGAGAGCCTGGTGGATTGCTGCTGAAGTCAGTGGGGAATGCATTCACAGCCATTAGGAGGTTCACTTCCAGGCTCCCCTGCCAAAGCAACAGCACTATGATGGCAGCAGCAAAAAACCAATATCAGAGAAGAGAAAAAAAAACATTTACCATCACAAGAAAAAAAAACAAAAAACCATTAAATAGGGACACAGAAGGTTTTGTCACAGAAGTGAGTGTCAAGTGTTTGATTTATATATCTCTCTTCTATAATGATTGTTACATCTTCATACAACCATCACTGTCATAATCATAATCATCCTTGTTAACATCATCATTGTCGTCTTCATCATCATCATCACCTTTCTACATCCAGAAAATTCTTTCTGTGTTCCACACATGAGCAGAGAATTTTGTAGCACTATAAACAATAATAATTTAAAAAAGAGACAAAAAACAATGGTGTAAGGAACAGGTATTCCAACTTTAACATCTGAACAATGTAATGTATAATGTAAGTTCTGGTTTTATAGTACTAAATATCATTAAATAATCCACAAATATAAATTAGCCAATTGTTAAATGAATATTTCTAAAAGTTAACAGCAAGGATATTACCTAGCCTGTTATTCTGCCTCATATCTCCTCATTTTATGGATGGTCATTTCAGGTGATTCACTGATGCTCCTCATTTCAGGTCATTCACTGATATAGTCTTATATCCCTCTGCTCAAGATTGTTTGTTGACAAAAGATGCAACAACATGTCATGTTGTGTTGACTTTTCATTTAACTGCTGGGATTACTACCGTGCAGGGCCAAACTGCTAATTAAAATGCAAGTTTTAATGTCACAGGACCAGCAGGAGAGCACCTTCAGCGCTAATCTGGATGCTTACCTCACAGGATTTCCACTTGATCACATTACCTTTCATGGGAAAAATACATTTGTGTGTTTCAAGGACACAAATAACATTTGATGTGTTGTAGAAGAACTTGTACTGGACAAGACAGATGTTTTCAAAAATTATAAAAAGATATTAGTGGTGATGATGATGATGATGATGATGATGATGATGGAGCTGGTACTGAGTTCTAAATCTAAGAGAAAGGGCTGGAATGCTACATTGTGGTTCTGAGATGACTTTCAGACACAGAGCCTCCGAGCCACCAGGAGAATCCAAGTACAATGAAAGATTAGACTGAATCAAAAAGAAGATTAAACTGGAATGGCAAATATTTTGATAACAATGGGCAAAAACATGTTTTTATTTGTCCCACAAACAAAATTAAGTTAGAATTAGATAAATTAGAATCAGACTTTAAAGGTTTTTTTTCTAAAGGTGGACTTTAGAAGTATTTAAATGAGAATAATGTATTTAACAAATTGGCCAAATTTGTTGAATTGCTACTAGTTTTTATAAGTGATGCTGAAATATTTTATTTTTCCTTCAATAGGTCCCCCTGATATTTAAGCTTCAGTGTTTTATGTAATGTGTTTTTTATTCTATATTTAAATCCAACGTGGAATGAGGAGGTGACAGAAGTTTAACCTGAATTGATTTCATAATTCTAAGTGTGAATAACGTATCTGTCCTTAATACACAGTTTTACAGCGATGGGTGAAATAATTAGCAGTCATACATTTGCCTTTACACTGATGTCATCAGAATGCATAATTGTTCACATTTGTACAGATGACAGCATATTAATGCTCACTAACAGCAAATAAGTAAAATTTCGTCAAAATCATCTTGTATCAAAAGATATAATAGCTTTCAAATATACTGCAGAATTGCACTTTCCTACTGCTGAAATACTGTGTTTCTGCTGAATCCAATGACAAAAGACACTTTATGGACAGGGTCTGTTGGTCAGATAATGACATTGTTAACTTTCCAGTAGAGCCTTTGATGTTGACTCCATACTGTGGCTCATTTCTACTGTAGCTATTGTTTAGTTTGATTTTTGACCCCCCAAACAGGTCCCAAAACAGACAAAAGGACAGAAGAACTGGAGGACAAAGAAGATTTATAGTCCCTCATGCCGAGTCTGCAGGACCCTTGGTCTCCTGCTCAAGGACATAGAGGAACTTTCCAACACAGATGGAAGTCAATGGAAGCATTGTTATAACACTGTTAAGCAGTGTTAAGGTGTAAGAATGATATTTTCATATTTACTCTGGGGGGTTTAAGCTGTTGGTTTTTCAGTCTTTCTTCCACTTTGCATTGTGGAGGTTTTTTGCAGTGGTGCTCTAGCTACTTCTTAAATGTTGCCCAGAGCCTTCTAGTGTGCATTCCAAGCCAAAACTATTCACTGCTCCAAGGTCTCATGAGGCTCTCCAAATAGTATCTGAAATGTAAAAGTGCCACAAAACAATATTCCACTTGCCCAATAATTTAAGACATCAGGAAAAATAAACCTTAGCAGTGTAATTTTGGTGTACAATAACAGAATATGGTCTGACTATAGTAGTAAAAGACTTGTACTAATCCAAAGATCAAATTGATATTCTTCCCTTTAGACTGAGATTTCTCATGTGAAAGCTGAAATGTTTTTAACCATAAGATATTCAGACAGTCACCAAACCTCCTGCCTACCAGTAGACAAATCAGTGAATGGTTCAACCTTAACATTATGGCTATTGAGAGACCTCCCACCAATAAAAAATAACATCCTAAAGTAAAGTGAAATAGCCATAGGAGGATCATCGGACAGTGATAGAAATGAACGTCTTAAATCCAGGATACTGTCTATCATGCGCTGGACACATCATTCAAATATAAGTAGTTGAAGAGAATGTATGAGTCTCTGCACTGTGAAAGATGCTGCTCTATAGCTTTCACGTGATGTTAGAGTAATTAATCTACCTATCTATCCTTGTGACAAGACAACTCCTTCAGGACCAGGTAATGCATATTTTCCACTCTCTCTTATGCAGTTAACAACTAGTGATTATAAAAACAGGACTTTGAGGCCTGTAGTATCCAACATACTACTTTGATTAATTTCCTCAGTGTTACATAAAAAAACAGGGAAGCTGAAACTATGTCTTGATTAACAGCCTAAACAAAAGAGCTTTTTTGTGTGTGTTTGAGGAAGTCAATCACACCTATGGCTTTATGTGAACATGTGTGCCTGCCATTATTATAGTTTCCAATTCTTGGCTTTCTTTTAAAGCCTGCAGCTGTCAGTCAAACATACAGACCTGCCCTTTAATGTCAAACAATTAGGAAGTCTGGGTTAGACAGCAGGAGATGAGGAGCTGCTTTCCGTCCATATTAAGCTGTTGTAGCCTATGTGTGATAGACAGATGGACAGCTGCTCAGGCAGATAAATGATGATCAGAATGGATGGATAGGATGCTGACAAGCACATTCTGCTTAAGGGGTGAAAATACAGTTCACAAACACTCAAGCACAAAAGCCACCTCAACAGCCGTACAATTTGGATATGGTGTACTTGTTTCTGATCATTTAAACATCCTGAGGGTTGAAGTGAATTTAAACGTCTGAAAAAAAGAAAAAGAAAAAAAAAACCAATTGGGTGTATAGAAACCTAACGGTTGGTGAAGCATCCTTCACGATGGTCACTTCCTGATTTTGCCTGTGCACATGAATTAATTCCCTCATTCATCTAAGCATTCACTTCATTCCTAAGATTTTAACGTGGCTTGTGTTGAGAAAGAAACTTAGAGTACATACCTGAATGTAGCCCATAGATCGTGACTGTTTCGAAGACACGGTTTCGTTTTTCGAATTCACGCGCTTTCTTGTCATTCAGTGCGCACCCCTGAACAGTCTGCACAGTTCAGGTGTTCTTGAGTTGAAGAAGTCAAGATGGGCTCGAGAGAGTCAGTAGATGGCAGTCGTGTCCCTTTTGCTATAGACAGAAGGCTGCAGAGAATCACCCACCCCACACGCTCAAAAAATCATTCTCTCTCTCTCTCTCTCTCTCTCTCGCTCGCTCACACACACACACACACACACACACACACACACATACACACAGGCACACGCAGTCTAGCAGGCACCGGAACCGCGAAACACGCGTTCACATTTCCACATGACTCCCCGGGCAGATACTCTCATGGCGTTCAGGGTTATTGTTATTGACCAATCAGTAGTAGGCTGATAGGCGGTAATTGGATAATTATATTTCAACTATCCGATACACTGGTGAGAGAATTGTTATATAAGAAGAATCCGAATAAGGACTGTATGCACATTATAGAATGATACATGATCCAAAGCGTTACTTGCGAGGCCGTGAACAAAATCCGTGGCGGACAAGTCACAGGGCATAGATAAATGTCCTCCTACGTTTCACAGGCGTGAGGAAGTGGGCTCGTCTACGTAGCGCAAGAACAGTTGAACGCAATTAGTGAAGGTGCGTGTTAAGGTGCAAAATTTCTTTTGTATACATTTTTTTACCCAAGATTTTTCTGTCCGAAGGATTTTATGACGTTTACTCTCAAACATTTCTTCATTCTGCCTACTCTTACTGCACTCTGAGAGTCAACATGGAATGAAGGGAGAACCACTGCTACTGTTCGGATGTTCGTGGCATACCCCGCTGTGTACCATCAGTGGATTGCTTGCACCAGAGCGCCGGAGTTGTCTCTGAACCGCTGAAATGAGGAGCGACTGGATGCGATGAGTTAGCGATGAGCGCTTGGCAAAGGACTGACGGATGTACCCTTAGATGTATACCTCATATGCAAATCCGACAAGTTTATTTTATGCTCAAACGGAACTATACACTATGACTTTTTTCACCCAACGGTTCTCATACAGTTGGATGAGAAGTAAAAAGGACGACATCTGACTGTGTAAACGATATTCAGATGAAGCTTTTGGGATGTGTTTGTGGAAGGCGCTGTGGGTCTTGTATCAACTAGCTTTTGAAAGGAATTGCTGATTTGTTCAAATTAATCTTTTCTTTTAAATGTTCTCAAACATGCCTAACCCGGCGAAGCATTTCTGAGGACGTAACGACATTTAAAGGAAATAAGCGTCTTGAAATCCGCACTGGGCTGTGAGTAGAAACCTAATCAGATTCTCCGCGTTTAGGGCGAAGAGGAGAAGAAAAGTTCCATCCTAACCCATTACGATGGAATAAAATAGTCAATTGGTTACGTGTATGTCCTGATGAAGAATACAAAGGGATATGCGCAGAACAGTAGGTCTCAGGATTAAGACTAAGATGTTTTTGATGCTGTGAAGATTATTTGTGAAAACAACAATGCAGATAATTAAGCATAACGAGTGAAGAATGGGACATCAGCCAGGGGAAAACTGAATTCACTTCGATTCAGAAGCAGAAAAAAAGAATTAGCTTCAGATGCAAAGATGGCTAGAAAGGTGTCCGGTTAACACGGCAGGGTTTTGTACTGCATCGAAATCTCTTCCAGAGGCACCTGTGCATGTCAGTTTGATATCTAATGGAGAAAGTATACTGAACAGAGTATGGATACACGTATTTCAGCTCTAAACATTTCGTGAATTCAGAGCTGGTTGAAGGAATTTCTACCGCTGAAAAGGCTTTGCTTTTCACGGCTCAATGTATAGCATCAAACCTACACGTTAAAGAACTGTTTCCTTGGATCGTGCAAGATTGCATGAAAATTGCGGATGGAGTTTCATTGCAGTTGTCGTGGAGAGGGAACTGACGAGCACGCTCTCTATTTTTGACAACAATTTGAGCTACTTCTGTATTCGAGCTTCGTGAAAAGTAAGTAATCAATCTATTCAGTACGCCAAGGGCTACTTTTTAGACATCTTACCGCCATCACGTGAGTCACTATTGTGATGTGGCGTTTAGCAAAAATGGTTCAAAATTCTGTTGTTGCTGTGTTGCTTCACATCCTATTTTAGCCACAACGGATAATTCATCTGAGATATTTTACCACAGAGATACATGTACATCGCAAATATACGCAGTTGATGACCACCTGTACATTGTGACCATTAGGCTCATATTTAATTTACCTCTCTCTCTCTCTCTCTCTCTCTCTCTCTCGCTCTCTCTCGCTCTCTCTCGCTCTCTGTATGTCTGCCAACATGGCTTGATTTCTTGCCGGATTGAGATGCAGTCTATTGTATTATATATTGCTTGTTTGAATCGGATGTTAAACGGTATATGACATCCGCTTAAAACGAACAGGTGTTCAGGTTAGCTGAAAATGTTGATATCGACAGAAATTCTCACATTGGTACAAATAGCATACTTAGACTTAAAGTGATTGAAACAGTGCTTCTTGAATTTGTGTAGTCATATCTATCACTACATTTACCGCAACATTTATCTTTGGTCATTCAAAATGTGTGATAAGCTAGTTTTTACACTGCGCTCAAGACGTCGTCTTTTCAATAAGGAGTATGAGAAGAACAGGGCCACACTTCGGGAGCTGTCTGTAACCCCGTGGTTCTGAAATCTCTGCCTAAAGCGTATGGATTGCATGCGGATTCATCTAGTTACAAAAACACACAAAATATGTATATAAGATTTTAACTGTTATAAGAGTAACCTGATTATTATTATTTAATTGGTCATTAATAATAATAATAATAATAATAATAATAATAATAATAATAAAACTTTTAGCTATGATTTATTCGTGGCTTTAATTTATATTGGAAATATATTGTGTTGATTGTTTTCCTTAATTTCAGCAGACATTATCAAGATTATAAGATTATAAAGCATATTTTATATGCATATGATGTTTTGATGATAAGGCCTACACTGATACAATGTAACTCGCCTGTACCTCACACCTTATGCCATAATGCACTTTAACTTAGTCACAAGTTCATATTTCTAGGAAAGGCATAAAGACTAGGCAGAAAGAGAGGCTGGGGTTTATGAATTCCGGTTCCTTTTTAATTCAGTTTCTGCATTGTTTTCAGAGTGAGGTGCTTGCAGACTTTATGGGTCAGTTACCTCATGATGACAATAATCTTTCATGGATAAACATACAAATGTCTTTGTTTACTTAGATATTTGTATTATCCATTTGCATTTCCTAATTCCTGACCTCCTAAAATTGCACTGTTTCCTCCAAAAAGGACTTTTTCATTCTGTGGTATTCATTTTGTGGTTCTCTCTGCCGTCTTAATATGCAGGTCCCTCACAAATCTAATTCAAAGAAGTTCCTATTTCATTGTTCTTTTTGAGGTCATGTAGTAAATTAGAAATGGTAATTTTAGGTTCCATGAAGGCGGAGGCAAGTTAATTACAGGCAGTGTGTATGTGTAGTGAGTGAACTACTTCCATCAGTCCAGTGAAAATACTCCATTTTGTCTTCTCGAAGCAGCCAAATCACACCCACCCACACACTGTCATCCCTTAGTGAGAGCTTCCTGTTGGCATGACGCCCATTCTGAGGCTTACAAGGCTGTGTCAGTTCAAGCACTCCTTCTTTTAGAGGCTTCCAGGTACATGGGTCATGTGTGCACAGTGGATTTGTATCCATTCATTACTCTAATCATGAAAAGGACATCTTTATACCCTTATAATATATATATCATTGTAGGGAACGCATGCAGGGAGTCAAGCTGTGTTAGTTGTTAAGTTGTGAATAGCTGATGTACACAAACAGTTTTCAACAGAGTCTAGATTTGCAAAGGTAGAAAATGAGATATTTTGTAGCTGGCCAGAGCCATTTGGTGATGTTTTTTTGTTTTTTTACCTGTCAACATACTGAGTGTATAATATCTTATGTTATATAACTGCAATTATTTAAACTCCACTACTGTAAAGCCTGTAAAAATTCAGACAGTGAGAAAAATCAACTAAAGTCAGCAGCACTGCAGTTCTCCTAGTTAAATTAAAGCCACAAACTGCATTCATTAATACAGCATTTCTTGCACCTGAAAACACATGGATCCGAATTCCCTAAGGTGAACGAGTGATTCTTCTTCTTCTTTCTCCACACGATGTGCAAAGAAGCAGTAGAATGATGGAGTAGTGTTGCCTTGGAGAGACAAATTAGGCTCTGCTCATTTTATGTTCTTCCCCTGTCAGGAGTTCACACATGATGAATCTGTGGGGCCGATCAGAAAGATGACATTTGTTTGTTGGTGAATGATGCAGAGTGATTCAAGTCTGCATAGAGGCAGTGCATTATTTATCATCGGCTTCTCCCCAACTTTTTTGCCTGCTTTTGCTTTAGCCTGTGCATATGCCAGATCATCATTTTGCACAGCCAGGTTCGCTGCTGGTGTGGATTGTGGCACATTTGGATAAGACCACAAAGTCTCGTTCTGAATGGATGATGGAAATGGTAAAATAATGAAATCCACAGTAAAGAAGCTGCAGAGTTGTAGAAATATATTAGCACTGAATTGTGGTAAATGCCTGGAAACGATAGGCATCTGAGTGTTTGTTTACTCTTCAGATATGACAGTAGTGGAGTCCCCAGAGCCTCTTGGGTCATTTGCAGACTGCAGCAGAGCAGGTGCAGCATGGGTATTAACAGGCACACAAGTTCACCATCTACATAGTGGCAGTGCATTTCTTACACAAGTTTTATAT
>JAOXYF010000007.1:1970360-1986653 GCA_028565775.1 Sternarchorhynchus goeldii | reverse complement strand
GTTTCTGTTTGTCTAACAAAAGTATGGCATGTTGCATCCTCACACCTCCATCCATCTGTGTGGATGTACATTAGTGGTGGTGGGTGTGTGGGTCTCATACTGTTTTGCACAAAATAAATTAACTTGTCAAGCAGAAAGTACACTACTATAGCATAAGACTATCATTCATTTAGATGAGAGAGAGAGAGAGAGAGAGAGAGAGAGAGAGAGAGGTCAGTGCGGCATATACCTTCTGCACCTTGGAATTTCTTCAGACATTCTAAGGGTTCAAAGCTAGACCGTGTCTTTCTTCTTTGTAATACAGTGAATGCCCTCTGTAAAAAAAGAACAGATTAGCCTGTGTAAAACTCATCTTAGGCAAGCTTGAGTATTCATCCCTTAAACTGCCACAGACATCTATCAATAATGGAAACCGCCCATCAGTTTTTCATCTCCTCAGGGTATACATTTTCCCAGGGGATTTGATTCAGCGTGAAGGGGAAATTAAACACTGAGGGAGATCCATGTTATCTACTTTCCTCTCTGCCATAATCTCCACCTCATATGGTATAATACTGAGGATTTCTTTCCTAAGATTGGACTTACAGATGCCTGGAGGTGAGATTATGTGGAAGGGATTCATATTTGTTCTATTACAAGAGAACTTCAGGGGAAAACAAATATTATACTTCTTTGAATATGTGCAGAGACAGATGTGTACATTGTTTAGTGTAGCTGAACAGTACGAGCAGTACATTCTCATGGAAATGCCGTTGCATACATGAGGAATTGCAACTCTAAAAGGCAAATGTTTATGCTACAGCTCCAAGTGCTGTGAAGGAAGGAAGTCACCATCGCATGAGCCTTAAAAGAGAAGTAGCTAGCCATCACTCTGCTACAGCCAAGTACAGCCATCACTCTGTTTAACATACTCTCATATGTCAGTTACAGACCCACACGTATAGCAGCCTCCATGTTCACTCACTCTTTTCACAAATACACACACAGAGCAACACAAGCTCATAATTACATATGTGCTCCACACACATGCACACAGTCATGTCATTTCGTTCTTTCTCTCTCCCTTCCTTTCTCTCTCTTTCTCTCTCCCCCTTCCTCTCTCCCTCTCTCTTTTCCTCACTCACTCAAGCACATGCACGCCTCTGCACATGCAGTGAACTCTCATTAATCTCTCTATCTGACCCGAATGTCTGAATGTTAGAGTGTTCCTCTGGAGAGGTCTTCCTTCTGGCAACTCTTTTTCTGCAGCATGAGCACAGCACATTCCCCCAGTCGATGCCCCAATCAATCAGCACTCTGACTCGCATCATTAATCTTTCGGAATACTCTGCCGGACATCATAAAGCGAACGTTTCGATGATTCTGATAGACGTTTCTCTGAATCTTTTTCTCTGTTCACTTTCCCTTCTTTTTCATTCACACAGGACTCTCTTACCATGACCACTGAGAAACAGAAGAACTAACTCGAATCAGGAATGGTCCCAAGCTTTATATTTTGACACTGGTCCAATCAAATAAATCTCCAGCTCGCCTGTGTGCATGCACTCAGTAGGTATCTTCATTGTAAAACAGGACCATCTTCATCCACACCTTCATCTTTAAGCCCTATTAGAGAACCAGAGCCGAATGCACTGAAAAGAACAGCGTGAACACTCAGTGTCGGGATATGTGCAGTCATCGGGGCCGTAGAACCAGTTAAGCCCAAACCGATTTAATGACTCAGGAATGTGGGTGCCTTCTCATTCTCGCCAGAACTCTGCTAAAAGTAAATGACCTGAATTTAGCGTGGAGCTCGAGTAACTCCCACGATCACATCAGCAGTCCTTGTTTGGGCCTGTGTTCTCTCTTATTTTAGTCTTCCATCCTTTATTCCAGACCTTTAGCAGAGGATGATTTTGAATTTGTTTGTAGGTAAACTAGCCTCTGTTATAGAGAAGATAATAGGTGTGTGGTGTGGGTATGCATGTGTGCATGTGTGTGTGTGTGTGTGTGTGAGCAGCTGAGCACAATGCAGAATAAGCTGCACCTGAGAGGGATCTGTTTTATGTGATACGGTGCTGGGTGTCTATATTAATTCCACCTGCTAATTTGAAAGGTTAAAATAGGCAGCTGCAAAGGTGACATGTCATTGCTCACCTGTTCCTCCTGTCCTAAAGCACCTGTTTAATGGAGGTTAGGTTCCTCTTTCCACCAGCAAGGAAGAGAAAGAGAGTGGGAGACAGAGTGAGTGAGAGAGAGAAAGTGGTGCAGAGGAGCCAAGAAAGAGTGCAGTAGAGAGAATGTTAATGATGGGAGCACGACGAATCTGCATTTAATAGGTTATTTGAGAAAGCAGAAAAAAGTGCAGCTGGAGCTGATTGTTCTTATCTGAGTTCATTAATGTAATTTCCTCCCACAAAAGGCCAGTAAAGGAAGACTCGGTCTCAAGTAATGACTGGATCAGTCCGACACTGCCAGCCTGTTCAATTCTGCACCGCTCACAAAAAGGAACTGACATACACATGCACACACGCACACTTACACACACACATACACACGCGCTCCATCATTACATGCCTGCAGAACAGTCAGATGCATCAGAACCTTGTTCTTTTCCTTCCCATGTTTAGTGTGTTTGGGTTGAGTTGTTTCACTCAGTACCAGGAAATGTGATGTGAGAGTAGTGTTTCTTTAGGAAATGCCTGCTGGGGTGAGCTGTGTGGGTGACCTGCTGAAAACCAGGAAATGTGTGCTATTTAAGGTACTTTTCTGATCACCACTGTGATTCATCAGTGCACTTTCTACAGCTCTCTGAGCTACCCATGAGCAGTGTCACTGATGCAGAGGTTGCACCTTAAGCTTTGCTCTGCTCTGAATTTTTATGTAAGGCTCCGGAATACTCAAAGATACAGCAAAAAGTACAGAGGTCAACCCACCATTTACCTGATGGCTGTTCCTTCATTAACATTTACTGGCTATGGGAAATCGTTGTATCCTGGAAAAGTCTAAAACTGAACCCAGGCACCGTCAACACATGTCTCGTGCTTGATTATTTGTTTTTATTCATTAATTTATTTGTTTTATGCTGTTGTTATTATAACAGATGTGTGTTGATTTTGAACGTGTGATTTAGAGCATTCTCCTGAAGAGGGAATAGCATGCCTTTCTTCACCAGTTCTCATATAAGTATTTATGAAAGGATCAGCCCTCAGAACTGAGCTCTAGACAGCCATGCTGAGGCATTACCGAAGGTCTCGGACAAACTTTCAGCTCCTGGTTCGCTGAATCTAAAAGTCATGAATTGTTAGATTCTGTCAAATTAATAAATAGTTAAATGAAAAAAGGAGTTTTAAGGACTATTGAAGACATTATGGATGTTTGTACAAACCTAAGCTATTTTAATGCTCATGAATACGAAGGAGCTATATATTTAAATATATCATCACTGTGATTTGTTAATGATTAGCATTTCCCATACACATGATTGCTTGATGTGAAGAGATGACAGCAAAGATATTTATGTTCAAAATCACTCTAACATCAGATGCCTCTCTCACTCTTTTGTATCAGAGTCTTTTAATCATTTATAATCAACCTGCATCCAAGTGGATGTTCTCTTATAAATAAAACCAATCAACAAGTTAGAAATCCATATACTCGTTAGCAGTATATCACACATAAACCAAGCTAATGTACCATGCAGTAAATGTCTTCTAAATGTGTTGTATGACATTCATCAGTGCTGGTTCAGAAAGAGTCATCATTCATTTGGGAAAAAAATGTTCTAAATGTCTATAGGGTCACTGTGTTCTGACACTGGGAATCCACTAAACAGAGCTGAACCACCATATGGTCCAGTCTCACACAGAAAGGTGCAAGGAGTTTAATTCGAAGCTGTTTAAAAAGAGTAGTCTGACCCTATATAGCTCTTAGGAAGAACATACGGGTGCGTTTCCTGCAGGATTATTCAGAAAGAGAAAACAAGCAGTTGATTGCATTCTGACTTATTTGGAATTGAACAGCGAATGGTCATGAGGTCTTAGAATGAATATGAATAAATCTTAATGAACCACCCTGAAAATGATTTTAACCATCATAATCATCTAACAACCATTATCTAACAACCATATTCCCAGTGTTAGGCTACTAAACCATACTCCAATTTTAGCAATTAACAATGAAATTGAGATACTAGAGGGAAAGAGCTTCATACTTATTATAGTTGTAAGACCAGCTTCCACTACACGTTGTTTTGTATTGCAAAAGAAGCAGCACAGACTTGTTTAGAAATTGTTTAGCAAAAGAAGGGATGAAGCAAAATCTTTGTGAAACTAGCCCACATGAAGCCTTCCTACAGCCAGTGGGCCTCTGTCTCTCTCTGAAAAGATGAGACTGTGATTTTGTAGCCTTTGCTGATCAATAACAATAACAATACATGGTTCACACCGTACATCATTGAAACTGGAATCATTTGAGATGGCATAAGTTAATTTCTTGATTGTATTGTACATTTTTATACAAAGTACCCAAGTGAATGAAATAGTAAGTCCTTGTGTAGTTTCCATAATTCACAAGCTCGGGTTTAGCAGAATAGCACATATGATTATCAGATCGATCATTTATTAATGAGGAAAATTTCAAATAGAACTCTTTGGATTAATGACTGTTTCAGAGTCGTTTCAGAGACTGAATGGCTGCTACCTTTCAGATGAAAGATGAGGGTGGTTCACTCTAACAGGAAAAATGAATAGTGGCTCGCACAAGGGTGGTGATTTTAATGCTTCCTTCTGATGTGTGTGTTGTATGACCAGTCCTGAGAGAACACAAGGACCATGTTACCCTGGACTGTCAGCCTTATGGATGTGTGTGTAATCCTCTGGAGTCTAGTTCCTGTGATAGTCATTGGTGATTGAGTAGAGTACCATGGTGTGTAGTTGAAGGCCACCGTGGGGCTCATCGTGTGTGTGTGTGTGTGTGTGTGTGTGTGTGTGTGTGTGTGCACTCTAGGGCAGCAGGTGTGGGTGTATGTTTAAACAGCTCAGATACAGACAGATGGCCAGAATTCTGAGGCCTGTCTTCCAAATTCCCTCTTTACCTCAGAAACTAAATCATCCAGCAGTCAAATCAAGCTTTGAGTTCTGCATAACTAGTCATGATCTCTCTCTCTCTCTCTCTGTCTCCGTCTCCCTTGAATGCACACATATGCGCAAACAGTTTTTTTCTATTCCTGGCACACACCCCTTTGCTGGTGTTGTGCCCTTAGGCCTGGGCACTTGTGGGCACTGTTCAGACATGGCAGGAGCGGTGATGTGCTACACTTGTGGACACACTCCACAGCGTTCAGTCATGTGTCTCCTCCATGCCCTGACATACTCTCTATCGATGTTTCTCTCTCTTTCGCTATCCCTCTCTCTCTCTTTACTCTCTGTCTAACTCTCTCTGTTTTTTTTTTTTCTTCTCTCGCACTTCTTTTACTCCTCTGTAGATTGTCGTGCTTGTTCGCTTGGCTCAGCTTGTCATTTTGTATCACACTTTTCCTTTTCTCTCTCCCATTTCTATTTCTCACTCAACCTTGTCTTTCTCTCTTTCTATCTCTCTGTTTCACATGCACATGCACTCCAGTTTTATTGTCCTTGTTGCCTTTTTTGATACTATTTTGTAGCTTCACCACAGTCCATACCACCCCAACCAAACTTTTCTCTTTCCTGTGTTTTTTTTTTCTTTCTAGTCTCTGTCCTCCTTTACCTGGACCCTACCCTACCAAACCCCCACAGGAATTCTTTGAGACTGCCCCCTGCTGGATGAGGGGTGTACTGGGCTGAACAGAGGAATGTTAGTGATGGGGGACAGGCAAATGATGCTAGTGTGTCAGTGCATGTTGGCACATGCCCTGTATTTCCTGCCAGGTCTCTCACCAAAGGGGTTCCAGGAGCATTTGGCTCAAATCTGTTGCTGTCTTCTCTTTAAGACACGTAGGCAGCCAATGGTTATGCTCCTTTTAATCTGATACAAGCTGGCTGGTATGAATGAATATGACATTGGGTCTGTAAATGTGTGGTAATGCCAGCATTGAGGCAGTTTGGCTTTAAGAGCAGAGGGCAGAGGAAGACAAGACGCTGATGGACGAGCAGGGGGAAGAACAGATGGGTGAAGGCAGACGAAGATGGAGAAGCTCATCTGCAAGACATTTGTGTCAGTTTTAAAAATAGTAATTCCTAGAATCCTGCTCTACATATGCATATGACCCCAATTTTGCTCAGTAACATGTTTCAGTAGAGAACCATCGCTATGATCTGAGGTGGTCCTCTACCCAAATGTAGGCCATATTTTTACCCATAATGAGATGTGGGTGGCAATTAATTTGAAATGAAATATTGATAAGATGCCTAATTATGGCAGCATAGAGCTAAAAAGGACTAGTCTTTATTTCAAACATCACGAGTGCCACAATTATGTCAGGAAAAGGCTCTGCCACTGAGACTGAGCCACTGAGTCCAATCTGATTGGCTGTGGGAAAATCCCCTGACAGAAGAATGATGGCGTGACTATACTCCAGTGTCTCTCTGTCAGTTTTGGGTCCAGTTTGTGCAGTGATGTGATTTGTTGGAATGAAACGACTAACTTGTATTTGAAAAGTCCTTGTCTTCCCAGAAGAGGAGTCCTGGGTCTTCTCTGCTGGTGCGCTGTGGCTAGATGACACCATTTCATGGCCACTGCCTGCCTTCCACTTAATATGAGGGCCAAAATCAGCATTCTTCATGTCAAGCGAAACATCCACGATACTTCAAATTAACTTTACTTGTGATTCTCTTATGTTACATGGAGAGGCAAAAGGCACAATTTGGGGAAACAAATTTAACTCATTGCTCCGTTCATACATACTGTTTATTTCACGCTCTCGCTGAACTAGATTGAGGACTAATTTCTCACATTCCCAGCATGCACCGGCAAAGATGCCTAATACAGGCTGTAATAAGTGATTGGGTTTTCTCACATCATTACTGTAACACACAGTCATTTCATCACATCCAGCACAATACCATTCATTCCAAGTTGTTCTGAGATTCTTGTGTTAACCTTTAGATTCCTGTGTTAACCTTTAGATTTCATTTCATCAACCCAAACTGCGCACTCATGATTAGAAGTCAGTGACGCATTTAAAGAAAGGTGTTCACACAAAGAGAACCGGAGCCTTAATGAAGAAAGGTGCTGAGCTGAAGGTGAGACTTTAGAGTGAGTGTGTGACTCTGGCTTCATCTATGAGCCATTTGTTGCATCAAGGTAGGAATGGCAGCTGTCAATATAAAATGAACCATAAATAATGTAAATTAGCCTCATAATCTGAAATGTGCAGCCGTAAGTGTCAAAAATTAAATGGACCGCATGATGGCTGGGTGGATGAGGTCTCCACCCCCCACCCCACCTCCAAAGCAGGACTTTTTTTCCCCTCCGAGCCAATGAAAAGATCTCCGGAGGCTCGTTCTGCCATTTAGGCGCAGTTGGCGGCATCTCTGCAGTCTGTGCAGGTGCCTGTGTTCTGCAGAGAAGCCCTGCTCACAGGAAACACTGCCCTAAAGGGCTACGTGAAACCATACACAACGCCTTTTAATTCGTATGATCAGAATGTGAGCACTTACTGTAAACTTAATGTGTTTGTATACTGTTTTTGCATACGATCTTGTTTTTTTTTTTTCATGTTATGATGTACAGAACATAGTAAACATGTCCGATAAAAATAACACAGCTCTAGATCAAAGGTTAGAACCTGCCAGCTCACAGATCTAGTACAGATCATGCTCATAGAATTGTGTTGTTTACTTCACTGAGACATTATGCCAAAGCTTGGATCAAACACCCACCGCCCACCATGCAGTACTGTGTCGGCAGAGTCTCTCACTCTGTTTCTTGAAACTAGCACGGGTAACTGTTATGTAAAAAAAAAATGCCACACAGATTGCAAATGCAGTTCATCTCATGCATGTGTGTCTCAGCGAGTATGTAGTACCACCTTGGGAACTTTGCATTTTTACATTAGGCAAAGTTGTGCTCATTTCTGCTTTTATTTGCAGCCGGAGAGGTCAAGTAATTGGCATGCGCTTCTTCCTTCCCTTCGGACCCTATCAGGGCATCCATTGCTCTATTACCGAAGACTCCTTGCTTTGGGGAAAACTGCAGGCCGGCTATTCCGAGACCTCCTTGTAAAAAGGGCGATGTGGACGGGAGCAATGGAGGACACACAGGGCAACGCTTTCCTCAGGGTCTCTGTCCTGGAGTGAAATGCAAACAAGCTTCCATGGCGATGCTCTCAGGCGTAGCCCTCCATCTCCTCCCCTACAACCTCCTACTCACCGCATCTCCATCCCAACTCCCATTCTGTCATGGCCTGCAGACATGAATAGCAGGTTGTATGTGTTTCAAAATGATTCTTGTGCCTCTTCTTTCTCTCTCTCTCTCTCTCTTTCTCTCTCATCTCTTTTTTTGTATCCCTTCTCATATCTTTTTCTTGCCCTTCTCCTGTTGGGCTAATGATGAGTGCTTGTGTACTAACTAATCTCAGGGTGTTGTACCGTGAGTGCTGTAATTGGTGTTGAGGGCTGTTTATTCGATGTGTCCGCACGTCTCCGTATCTTGCGAGCCCAGCCAATCCCCTCAGAGTGAGTCATCCACACGTTCCACAGGGCAGTGACACCCCTGTACATCCTCCTGCCACCTTCCCATAGGTAATGGGAGCAGCAAGGAAGAAGGATGTTATGCGACAAACACAGGATTGCACACGCGCGCACAAACACGCACAAACACGGACAGCGCAATACACGTGTTCATGTGCTCCAGAAAGCCAGGGCACGAACAACACAGACTCTATTATTAGCCAAGGTAGAACATTAAGGTAGTTTGGTGGTATAGTCTTGAGCCAGACTTGTTTGCAAAGGCAAGCACTAAACTGCCCCGTCCTGCTACAGCTGTGCTCCTCTATCAAAGAATCTCCATGTTTGGCCCCAGCACAGAGGCTTTGCCTTTTCCTGCAGTTGTATACGAGCAGATGGAGAGTTCACTGTTGGCTATAGCTTTGTTGTCAGAGGACTGTGCCGTTACTGCAGTGACCATGGTTAGGTCTAATTGCAGATTTAGGCCACTCTGTCATATAATTACATTCATCCATTACAGGCCTGGCATAAATGGGTCAGAATGCAGCGTTTCATATCGGAGACCGTATTTCCATACATTAGGCAGCGTTCAGGAGGACTGCGGTGAAGCGGCTCCTCAGTTCAGTAAGCAAAGAAGGCTGCTAGAAGTATGACTGCAGACTTTTATAGAGCTGGAGGCTGGAGTGGGATCTGAAGAACTTGCATGGAGAATCTATCACACACACACACACACACACACACACATCCGGCAGCCATGACTGATTAGAACGCATGATTAATTATGAGACAGATTGCTAAACGCTTGTGTGCTCCTTCAACGCAATGAGGTAAAGAGTCTCTGCGGAACAAAAAAAAAAAAACAAAAAAAAAACCTCTCCCAACCTAATATCACTCTCTCTCTCTCATTCTCTCTCTCTCTCTCTTTCTCTCTGCCTATATAAAGCTCTTCTGGGCTAATCAGTCCTCTAGGACTCGAGCCCAACAATACAACATTGACACACAGCTGTGCTCTGTCAATGCCCCTCACCGCTGCAGCTCTCTGAGCAGCCCTTTCACACAAACACCACAAGCCAGACTCAGACACCACAAGCCTCATCCCACCACACACTCGCTTTCTCTCACTACTGCTTTCGCTTTGTTTTCTCTATGCATATTCATTTGTTTGTGAAATCAGTACAAGATAAGACAGTTTTCATAAGGATAAACATACTTCTCTCTCGCTGTTTCTCTGGGTCTTTATCATCTATCTATCTATCTATCTATCTATCTATCTACCTATCTAATCTCTCTTTCAAGGCCATAGGTTTGCCAAGTAGGGACTGTTGTATTTTAAATTATATCTGTGCATATGGAAGAAGTAGATGTGGCACTGACGGATGCGCTGGTCACTGGCTCTGACTCCTCTGCGTACCGTGTGCTGTAGAGCGGGCCGAGGGAGTCCCAGCAGACCGCTGGAGTAAATAAGCAAAGCCATTTTGCATGCAAGGCAGGCCATAACGAGTGAGTTTTGGAGGCTGAGTGGGGGACTGCAGCTGAGGTGGCAGTGTGGGGCCACTCTGGCGTTATCCTACAGGACTTGTCTCTCACAGCATCCGAAGGAAACGCACCATGTACAGCAAGAACTGCTCGTGCTACCAGAGAGTTAGTTATTAACAGTTACAAACTAAAAAGGACGAACCAGTAACTGAGGTAACAGAAATAGTAATTCATTATATAGGAATATAGTTCATTATATAGTTTGAAGTTAATAGTGTTACATAGTAACAAAGCCTTTTAGAATATGTATCAGGTTTGCTCTGTAGAACAGTAGGACTTGTACTGTTTTCATTGCTGGATGAGATACCAGGGATGGCACATAGGTTGGAGCCCTAGTCCATAATCTGAACAGATTATGAATGTTTCATATAGAAGAAGGATTTCTAAAGTAAAGCTCCCATCACTAAATCTGTCACTTTTATCAGCTAGAATGTTAAAAAAGGATATTCTGAAAATCATCCATTTGTGAAAATGCAGTGTCTAATATATAGTATGAGTGTGGTTCTTTGCTTTTATCAAAGCAGACGCAGCAGTGCTGATCAAGTCCCAACAATGATGCACTGACGAACATCAACACTTTGTGATGCATGGTTGAATAGCATTGTGCTGAATAGCCTGACCTATCAGAGTAGCTGCTGCAACAGACAAATACACAAAACAAGGATGTCAAAACAAACGTCTGTTTTCGATGGTTGAGAATCCCTTTCTCCCAGATTCCGGATTATTCTGTCTGATGCTAAACCACCCGCACAGACTCAGACTCAGAAATGAAGAGAATCTTTTTGAAAGGAAATAAGTAGGTTCTGTCCAAGTGTCCCACCAACTCTCTGCGTGTCTTTTTTTCTCTCTGTCTTGAATGGCAGCCATGTGGAGAGGAAATGCGTGTCTGTGACTCATTTCACTTCACATCTCTCATTCGCTCTTCCTGTGCTTTCCTCTCGCCCCCTTTTCTAAAAATAAATTCACAAACCTGCTTATTATTATCGTTATATTACAACCAGGAACATTATAGGCTGGTGGGTGGATAGGGATGTGAAGCTCAAAGCCCATTCTATTATTAAACTGGAGTATGTAAACTAGCTTTACCCAGCTGGAATTACTCTTAGAGACTGACGGCAGATGCGTAGTGCAAGCACGTGCTGAATAGGAGCTGATATTCGTGTGTATAAATGTTTAAGAAAAACACAGAAAGTAGAAACACAGGTTTCTAATCCTAGCGCTTCTTAAACTCCAGACTTATTATTTAATAATTCATGTTAAGACATATTATCCAATAACTACTGTGAATTATTCAGTACCAATTTTGAAACCAATATGTTAGATAGTGATGCATGGATTTACTGTGGGACTCTTAGATAAATCACACTTTTGGTGACACCATGTTTTGGCTACTGAATGAATACTTAACTATTATTTTTAACTAAAAACACATGGGCAAATATGCAAAGTCTAGTAGTATAAACATTGTTTGTTGTTTGGTTTTTTTTTTGTTTGTTTTTAAAGTTCTGATTTACATTTATGAATACAAACCTAGGCTATGATCCAGACATATAGACCTCTAAGATTTATCCTACACAGAACTAAGAGGTATTTGCCCGGAGGAATTAACACTTGGATTCATATTTACTAAACATGATATTAAAATCCAACTACACATTACTCCAGGGGCTTTATGTGCAGATACTCTCAGGTTCAGATAGCTGGATTTGTTTTCTTGTTTGTTTGTTTTATGTATTGTTTGTGTTTATGTCAGGATGTGTGCTCAAAATTAGAATAAAACGTTTTATGTTATATGTTACCATTTTAGCCCATAACATGTTCATTGTTTCTTTGTGTTATTTCACTTTGAGGAAAATACCTTAAAATGCTTCCAAATACACATTTAGAATTTGAATAAAATTTGGCATTATTAATAGTTAAAGTTGAATCTATTTTACTGCTAACATAATGGAAACGTTTGTGATTCTATGTAGTGTTATACATGTTATGTATTATGCATATCAATTTAAAATGAATATATGTATGAATGAGAAATATATACTGTGTATATATATATTTATATGGTTTAGTAACTGTATTGCATGGTCTGTACTTCCTCCAGCATTGCTGGCATTAACATTCCTGGGTCTTTTGTCTCTTCGTTGGTTAGCTTTTGGCTTCAGTGCAGTCACAGTCTCTCTGTGTACTTAGCTTCAGTTTGGTTTGGTGAAGTTCTGTAAATTCGCTGGGATTGTGGAACTTTTTTAGCTCACTGTGCTAGACACTCTGGTACTCGCCTGGCAGAGGAAAGAACAAGTCACTAAGTTGTAAGCAACAAGACTCGGGTCTTGATACTCAAGTCCCGAGACCATTGACATGTTAATACAAACAAGTCTCAAATCAATTCAGGTGAGTCCCGAGTCATGACTCAAGTCAAGATGGGCAAGTCTCAAATCAAATCCTAAATCAAGTCATATGAAGCGCTCCTACAAGCTTATACTGTTGTAAAACACCATGTGCTCAACCTGGCTGTCCAACTCAGAATTCATTGTAACTATCAATGTTTTTAGTTGTTTGTTTGTTTTGTTTGTTTTTATTTTAAGTACATTTAGAGTTGGGAGAGAATTCACATCAGCTGTTTTTCTAGTTAACTATTTACAGGACCAACTAATGTATATGAGACTCACACCACATTATTTGCTTGCTGCAGTTCTTTTTTTCCACAATAGTTTTTTAAAGCCCATACAAACTTTAACACTGGGGCTCCCCAGGTTTCCAATGACTGGTTGAAAAATTTATCTGATTGCTAAGTGATAAGTATAATGTAATAGGCGCGAGTATTTCAGCTCTGCTAGAATTACATCTAGAGTCAAAGTGGGGATGCAAGTCTTTTATGGCATTGTTGATTTGAGTCTAATTTTTTCACATTCAAAACATGAGTCCACACTCCTGTTAGCTGGAGGAGCAGTTGAGGTGAATAACACCCACACAGTTAAAGCATTGTAATATTAAGAGTATATTACAGGTTAAATAGAATTATGTTAGTTATTTTATATAACTACATGTATGTAGTATGTCATATTGGCAGGAAGGTGGGTTTATGAAAACTATTAGTGCTTAGGATTTCCTTCACACCTCTCAGCAACCGTACATTTCAGAAGCCTTTACCGATACATTTGTTATAAAGATCATTCTTACTCACAACCACTCTATCAATACTGTGCACATGGTCTACCACTATGCACTGATATCATAGAAATGAATGGCTGTAGTGGCAGAGTGTTAACACTTAACCCTAGGGTTAGGGTTAACCCTAACCCTAACACCTAACCCTAACACTAACCCTAACCCTAACACTAACCCTAACCCTAACACCTAATCCTAACCCTAACACCTAATCCTAACCCTAACACCTAACCCTAACACCTAACACTAACCCTAACCCTAACACCAACACCTAATCCTAACACCTAACACTAACCCTAACACCTAACACCTAACACTAACCCTAACCCCTAACACCTAACCCTAACACTAACCCTAACCCTAACTATACCTAGTATGTACTGCTTTTTTTTTTCTCCATGAGACCCAATATGGTAGAAGCTGTGACCTGTGTTGGAGGGTGGGGAGTGGTGGTAAAACGTAGTCTTCATCTGTTCTCTACTGTACGTGATTTCCAATAATTCATTTCATTATCTGATTTGGAAGTGGGGTCTAAAATCTGGGGCACTGTGAGCGGTTATCTGCAGTGCATCTCCATGGAGTTCACACCTTCAGTGTGTTCCACTGCGTCTCCAGCGGCGCTCCCCTGCACTGCGAGGAGAAGAGGACGGAGGGGGGAACAGAAGGGCTGTGAAGGAAGATGAAAAGATAGAGAAAAGAAAGAGAGCAGAATGGGAAGCAGCGGAGAATTGAACAAAAGCGATTTTGTCCGAGAGCCTTGATGTCCGTCGCATTTCAGCTGCGCTTTAACGCCAGAGCCTGCTCTTGCATGGGCCTGTTTCTGTGATCAACACTGCCTACACAGCAGCGTCTCCACTGTGGCATCACCTCACCACGAGGTGCTTACAAAGGGGCCTCGAGTCCTTATAATATACACGTTGCCCTTCCTGGGTTTATGGTGGTAGTACAGGCTCACGTACAGGTCCTCCACGTCGGAGTGTGGATGCTCAGCGTGGCATAATGGTGCGCAAAGTGGAAATCAGCTGGCACAGAGTGCCTGACACCACTCTCACGTGAGACTCTCCCTGTAGGAACGCAGGGACTCAGCAGCGCGACACGTGTGCCACTTTAATTATGCTTCCACGCGAAGTAAAAGCTGCAGACGGAGCCCCGGCTTGATTACTACAGGGAAAGGTCCTCCACACTGAGCGGCACGCACACTTCCACTCACTTGTTTTCAATTGGACTTATTTTTAGCATGCAGACTCTTCGTGTCTCGGTGGCGCTTCCCAGGTGAGACTCTTTCGAATGAATTTGACACCTTCGCTCATTAAAAGCGGCGGAGAGTTAAGACGCAAGGGCTGGTTAAGCCCCTCCCCCCCTCCCAGTGCTGTTCGCTGCTCCAGAGCAGAGAAAGTGCTCCATGCCCATTTACTCCACTGATTCAGGTTTATTTCACACTCTGACTATATTTCATCCCACCCCTGGTGGAGTGTGTGTCGGCAGGGATCTCTCAGCAGGTATGAGCTAAGGGAAAACCTAGCATGAGCTTTCTGAGCCTGAATCACTTGAGGACCAGTGATATTTGGAAGGGGATGGTGGGGTTGCCTAATAAGCCAGGCTCTCTAGCATATCTTTTAATGACATAAAGCACGTAGCACTCTGTGCCTCGGAAAGAAAAAGCGGTTGGAGCTGCACACGGTGTGCCACAGTGTAGCAGCTTGAACTCAGAAAAACTGAATCTACAGAGGGAGGCAGTGTCTTTGGAATGAGCAGCTATTTCTAAGGCGTGATAGCAAGCAACAGTTCCACACTGGAGATGGAGAAGGAGAGGCAGGATCCCAGGAGAATACGTGTGCAGAGTCTCCACACAGGGTAATTCCATACAGGCACTGATGCTACCTTGTCATTCCTGCATCTCCAGATGAAAAATAAATAACCTCTTCAGACAGGCTCCCTCTCCCAGAGAAGAGACCTGCCCTCCTGCTCTCTCTCCATCTGTACCCTACCTGCTGCTATCACCCTCTCTCTCTCTATTGTACCTCTCCAGGCTATCTCACTCTCTCTCTTTCTCACCTTGTCTCTCTCTCTGTCTCTGCTCCACACCTCTGTTGCCAGTCTTTCTGCCCTCTCATCACATGGTCGAACCCCATGCAAATAAAAACCCTGAAAACACTCTTTGTTGTTCTGACATAAAACACCCACAGTTCATATTTCTAACAGTGCACCCTGGGTAATATCTGCATTACCTTGCGTGTGTTTGGTAATCGTGGGTGTCTGGGCAGCTAATGCCCACCTGCATTAGTACCTGTTACAGCCATCCATTATGGAGAGCACAGAGCAACCACAGAATATTTGACTGAGCAATATGTCTAGTATTGGGGCTGTTATCCAGATAGATATGGCTTATAGCCACAGATCAGACACATTCAATAGTACACATGAACAGTTTTTATGTGTCCCAACAAATTGCAAATGCAACTCACATGTTGAGTTTTCATCTTCATTTCTTCTCTTTATCACTCTTTTAGCTTCTTTGTCATTACCCCCTCATTTCTTTTCATGCTTTGCATCATGCTGGAGCAAAGCTGATATCGTGTGTGCGCTCCTGCCTGTGTGCCATCAGCTCACGGTTTGGTACAAGCACGTTTATAGGTAGGCACATGGATGTTTGTCATGCTGCTCTGCTGAGTTTCTGATGGGGTGGTGGGAGAACGCCCACAGGCAGAAAGTGTTAGCAGGGCACGTCAGGCTAGACCGGCTCCGGCTCCGCCTGGTTTCCGGAAAGCTCCGGAAAGCTGCTGCTTGGGAAAACATGAATGGCTACTGAAGTGTGACATGTTTGGTCCGTCATCATCAACCTGTCAGCTTGTTGCGTGTGTATGCGCTAAGATTCATCTTCTGCTGAGATTATTAATCAGGGACCGTGTAGTTCTGCATTTGCTGGGCAGCTATATGTGTGTGTTTGTGTGTGTGTGTGTGTGTGTGG
>JAOXYF010000007.1:1929715-1943735 GCA_028565775.1 Sternarchorhynchus goeldii | reverse complement strand
ATATATATAATTTTAAGACTGGTAAGGCTGGACAGCTGGTTGGTTTACTAATATGCTTTGAAACTCTATGTAAATCCTCAGAATATTTCATTCTATGTGAAATAAGTCAGTCATCATATCATAACCTCAGTCTGGGTTCTCTTTACATTTCTGCTCCATCCATGGCATTTTAGAAGATGCTGTGCCGCTCCATATCTTTACTGACAAAATGTTAAAATTTTAATGGATTTTAATTTTGCTCTGGTTATATTGGAGGTTGAATCATTTGGTTCATCACTAATGAAAACCGAAAATAACATGAAGCAATGCCCTTTGAATACATCAGATGCAGGTGTCTGGTTGACTTTGCCAACTTTGAATTTTGGACGTAGTGTGCTTATTTAAAAATAGGCAAAATGTCAAGGTTTGGAGATTTGAATCATATGTTGTAGAATTTCATGTTATTTGGATAAAATGCATATTTATGGATACAATTTACAAGATCCCAGTGTGCTTGTAGGAATTTACAGTGATGTATAATCAGTAGTATTTCAAGGACACGACTAAGGCAACAAGTGAACTAAATTGTACTGCCAATGGCCTTTTAGTTTTGAACTTTGCTTAAATTTGCTTAAAAAAACCTTCTCCAGAATCTCAGAAATTATGTTTGGGTCCCATCTAGTTCTACTTATAATTCCAATTATGTGAATGCCTCAACATTTGAATCAAACATTCCATATCTCTCTGTCTCTTCCACCAGCTCCATCTCTCTCAGACCAGTTCTAGACCCTTCACATCCCCTGCATCATCTTCAACAAGTTCTAAATCATCAGGACAAACCTGATGCTCTTCAGCTGCCACACTGGGCATGTGCCATGCCAGTCATAGACATGGCCCAGAGGTAGCAGTGCTAGGTCTTATGACCCAGCCCTGGGGGGTGGGGTGGCAGGGCGGGATGTGTGGCAGTGGCTTTCAGCAGATGTTAGGGTTGCACCTGTGTCCCAACCATGGCACCATTTCCATTTTAATCAGTGTGTCATGGGGCTCACCATGAACACAGCATCACACAGATCCATCCTGGGAGCCCTTCAAAGCCTGAAGCATGAAAAAGGAGCTGTAAATATGGGGGCAATGCTAGTGCCCTTCAGATCCAAGGCTTCCAAAGATGCCCCAGGTGTCTCTTTATAGATTATGGGAACTGCCACTTCTTTTTCTCCATTTCCTTCCAATTTCTCTCTTAACTCAATTCATGCTGTCAAAAGCCTTAGACAGTTAGGCCATTCCTATAAAACCTGTGTGTAGATAAAATAAGCATTCAATCTTAAAAAAAAAAAATCACTATTTATTCTGGTAATTAATGAAAAAGGATGAAAATATATAGCTAGCTGAACATGCAGTTGGCAAGAAGTCTTTAACTAGGAAAATATTTTCAATAATGCAGAGGGAACTTAAATAAATAAATAAACAAACAAACAAATAAAACAATAATAATGATAAAATAATAATAATGTACTGAGAATACACTAACACAATCACCATAGTAACCAGTGACCTTGACATGGAAGACAATAGCTAACAGCGCAGCCACGCTCACCCAGCGTCCTGACACTTTAAATGTATTCAGAGTCAAATAGCACATACAGATTCACATTAGTGCCAAAAGAAGGTCTCATTTGAAGTTCACCCTTTGTCCTGCAAATCTGCTTTGATCCATTTTTAGCTCTTTCTGAAGATCTCAATGGTCAGTGAAACAGTTAAAAGCTGGATGCCATTTTTACTTTTCACCTTATACTGTCAGATTTCTTCAAAGCATCCTAACTACAATGATATAATGCAGTTATTTGATGCTTTGAATATAACATCAGAACATAAATTATAGTATTTCTGAGATTGCAGGGCATAACACAATATCCCAGCTGGACAACTTGGGCTCAAAGTTGCATCTCACAGCAAAAATCTACAAGCTTTGATCATAGCTTTGATCAATCCTCAGAGAAAGAGAAAGTGTTTGTAACACACACACATGACCCCTCCCACCTCCCACACAAACACATATGCACTTGTACGCATGCACACACACATGCACACATGCACACACACGCGCACACACACACACACACTCACACACACACACGCGAACATATTCACAGAATTTCAGGCTCGACTGCAGATAGACTCTTCACAGGCTTTGATGTGTCAAATCTATATAAACAATCCCGATATCATGGTTTTAGTTTATTATCAAGTATAGAAAGGCATTTTACAAAAATAGACTGTTCCTGAATTTAAAGTGATTATTTTCTAAACTCCATTTCATTTCCAGTGAAGCCAACCATATAAAGACTGATTCTGATGTAAGACGACCCTGATAATGCATTGAGTTCAGCACAGTGGTAAACCATGTCACTGTTGTATGTTTTATAGACTTGTTTTTGTGGACTGGAAGACTTAGATCATTGTCTTAAAATTCTATTCATTGAACAGTCTTTGTCCCTTTGTCCCATAGCTGTGCTTTGATTCCCTTTTAGTTGTTTCTAAGGAGCTCTATGGTGAATTCTTGTGTGATGGCTTTTTGATTTCTTCTGTCTCATTATGTAAGCATCTTTTTGTTTGGGGTTGAAGAAGGAGCAAGATGTTTTCTCACTGTTCCATACAATTATTTTCTTCTATAAGAAGGAATGCTGTTCTAGTGGTAGATTTATATAAAATACATTTTGAAAACAAAATTAAAAAAAAAAATAATAAGAAAAAATAAAATAAAACAAAACAAAAACAAAGAGCAAACCTTTTTGGATTTTAATTTTACATGTGCCAACCTGTTCTAGAAGATGAAAATGGGAAACATTGTAAAAGACTACAGAATTGATTTTCATGTACGCATACTTTCATGACCTTTAAAAAAAATACGAAGATCGATTATAGAAATCAGAGTTTGTAGTTCATACACAAAATAAGGTTACAAATAAACTATTGTTGTTTTTTTCTGTCTGGTCTGTTTTTTTTTATTACAGTAGTAAAAGACAAAACATAAATCTGTCAAATGATGATTTAGATTTGATGAAAAAAGGTTCTTGGATTTGTAGATATTTTACTAAGATACTTTTACATACTTTAAGGAGCAGCAGTGTTTCAAATAACTATTTTATGGTATTTTTGTAAGTGAAATGCTATATGTAAATTAACATTATTTGCTAGCACATCCAAAACTAAATTCTTCAGATTGCTGAGTGTCAAAGGTGTTTTACAAGTTAACAAATTGTACAAGCAATCAATAATGAATCTCTTCACAGCAGTGGTTGAAATAGCAGAAATTTGATTTATGATAATTTATAATATAAACCAGTCTGGAGTAAAAAAATGTTTACAGTTGTAATTTATTTTCTGAAATAACTGAAGCTGGTGATTATTGTTCCTCTTGCAGCATCAATGAATTTAGTTTCCTTTCTTTGTTCAGGCACATTGCATAAATCATTAAGCACAGCACACCTTACAGAGCATTAGAAGAGAGCACCTGTAAAACAAGAGAGAGAATGAGAACAAATCACACAGCCTTTTTAGAAAGAGAATTGCAGCTTCTGGAGTGAACTTTCCATTTCCCATGCATCTGGTTCAACCTTTTAAGAGTCTGGAGAGCCTTCTGTGTTGGCAGGAAGTTGCTCTATAATAGGTTTCTTGTTCTGGCATTATGTACTTGATGTTTTATGAATCACAAAATACTTTATTTGTCAAATATTCTGACAATATATGCAACAATTGTTGCCAGTGTCATATTAAATACTATTATAGTCTTCAAAGCATTCTAATACATGGAACAATAAAAACACATACGAGAGTGATGAATCGGTTCATGTGAGAAACAGCTTATACAAAGAAAACAGCCAGATACTGTATGAACCTCACTTTACAGATTTGATATAGATGCATTTTGAACAAATGAACAAATGGATGAAATCTCTCCAAGGTCCCCAGATCCACCTGTCTTGCGGTTACTCCTTTTTTCACCGAAGTTCATATTTCTGGAAAGGTGGGCATATATATATGATATAGATACCATAGCCTCTGCTAAAACGTTTCTCTGTAGAGATGTAGTGGTTTTATTTATTTTTTTATTTGTTATTTTTTATCTTCCATTCTCATACCTTTAAGATCTATGGTTATTTTTTAGCATGACATGCATTGTTTCACTTTTGGAGCAATGAGGTAGGCTGTTTATTAATATTTTGTTATTTAAGTATAGATGATAAATGGCATTATGACAAAAAGGAATGAGCTCCCATGAGTTCTTTCAATTTCAATTTCAAATTTTTAAGTTAGCCAGTTACCTAGCTAGCATTGTTTGCTACAAATGAGTTTTATGCAGCTAACCAGCATTTAATATATGCTGATTTGTTCTTCAGAAATCTGTTCTTCAGATTTCTATCTATCTATCTATCATATATACACGTGTGCATGTTGGTGAAGTATCCAAGGTTTGCAGAGAAACTCCATTCCGTCTCTAGCCATTGAAGTTCAAAGAATACAGCTCACGCATGTGTTTCATATAACATGACTGTGCGCATTTGAAGTTCAAATTCATGTTTTTGATAGTTTGTTTAATTGATCCAGCTGATTGCATTTTTCATTTTGCTTTTGAGCTCTGCTTCTGATTTTACTTCATATCTGTCTACCACCAGTAATTTACACAACTGTTTACATAAAAAGCCAACACTTCCCCAAACATTAGCTCAAATGTTTACACCAGATTTGGATTTTAACAAATATATGGCATATTTAGCTAATCACGCCACTGGACAAATAAGAATTTTCAAGAGAACCATTGCTGTGTGATATTTTGATATATTTAAATGACCAAGAACCAGATGATTGTAAGAGTCTAGGCCCATGAGATAGGCCCATGCATTGCAGGGCCTGATTAGATTCTGCCTGCACTTTTCTGCCTGGCTTTTCTCTGTTGGTCCTTTTTTTCTATTTTTTGTAGTAGAATCATTGTTGAAGCTGCCAACCTAAGATGTGATAGACACCCCCTGGAATCCCATAGGAGATGAGGATGGAGTCCAGAGAGTTAGACAAGGAGTTCCCTTGGTCATCATGGTTGAACAACCTGCAGCTTGGTGAGAAACAGAAACTGGTGAGAATTGTGTCAGATCCTGGTCATTTCTAGGTGTCTCTGCCCAGTGTGTTGGAGACCTCTAATCTCCCTTCTACATGTCAATTGTGTCAACTGAAGAGTATCACCTCACTAGTGCCTTAGGTAACAACACTGCTTAGTCTATCAGGGAACTTCAGTTTTTGTTTTCCATTTTTTTTATTATCTCTGGTTTTGTCTTTCAACCTCTCTTGTTCTGTGTAGGGCTCAATTTGCTATACTCGGGTGCAGCTTTGTCAGGTCAAGAGGCTTTTTGTCATTCCAGCTATATATGAGCATACAGTGAAACTAACTGATGGTCCTCCAGGACCAAGTTTAAACAATAAATATGAAATATTTAGGATCAAAATATGAAATGAATATCAGTTAGCTAGTTGGCTAGTTATCTAGCTACCATTATTTGCTGCAAGGGTGCTTTATGCAATTAACCAGGATTTCATATATATATATATATATGTGTGTGTGTGTGTGTGTGTGTGTGTGTGTGTGTGTGTGTGTGTGTGTGTGTGAATGTGTGTGTGTGCGTCTGTCTTGTCAGCTGTGTGGTCAGCTGAGGTGGACCCACAGGACATAGAGACGCTAGAGGGAGACAGACACAGGTGGTTTCTCCCTTCCTCAAAGCCAAAGCCATAACCACTGCTTTTTTTATTTGCCAGGAGTCATTTTTATTGGGGAAGGGAGCAGAGCCAAAGTTGACAAATCCTCGTCTGTATGAAAAATGTTCACTTCTGTTGCTCTCCTGTAGGCCCCAAAGGGTCACTATGCTACCATGCTGTTGACAGTGCCATCTTATGCCTAGGAGGGAGCCACTGGGCAACCTGACTGCCCGACACCACCACTATGTTATACTGCATTTTGCTTCAGGTCCCAAAGGGTACTATCAGCTCATCAGCCGAAAGACTGTTACTATCTAGTGTCCTTGAAGGACCTTTCTAACCATCACAAAGCTATCTGAGGCCCGGCGGGGTGTCTTCTGATTCAGGGGATGTTGGTAAAGGAGTATTGTTTAAAGCAGCATTGTTTGGGACCCTGCTTTTCTTTCCCTGGTGCAGCTATGTCTAACACTTAACCTTGGTGGCTGTGCTCTCTGTGTGAGTAAGTGAGGGGTGAAAGATCTGCACTTCCTAGAAGAAGGGATTCTATCAATTTATCTCACTGGTGATGCCAGGAGTAGTTTGTTAAGGGAGGAATTAAAGAGCAAAGAGCAGAGATTATGCTAGAGGGTCTTTTGTACATTGAATATGGGAACGAAGAATAAAGTTTTAAGTTATAGCCTAAGTTTTATTAAGGTAAGGTTTTAGCAAAGTCTGCTTTATTCCTCCATTCATGATTTGAGTGTCTTCTAGCTAAGCCGTTGCCACACTTGAACACCACAAGAAAAGTACTTTTCTTATTGAGGGGCCTTAGATGAAGATCCTTTCTCCAAAAAGCCTTATATAAGCCATCATAAACAAGATTTGTCTGCAAACCCATGCATTCAAATTACTAAGAGGTTTTTGTTTTTGTTGTTGTTGTTGTTTTTTGTTTTTTTCCCCAGTATAAAATATAAGTATTACATAGCTAATAGAATTAGATACAAAAGAGCACAGTAGAAAGTTCCTCTCATTCATTGTTCTGACAACACATTTGTCACCAGACACACCTAAGCAGAAACCAACTGTCACTGCTGTTTGAGAAATGATTTTTGAAAATAAACTAGATGCATAAGGCTGTAAGCAGTTTGAGAATTTTCTGTGATAAGGGTTAGGGTCACAGCTCTGCAGTACTTCAATGTAACGATTACAGTAAGGTATTTTTCTTTTCATGTTTCAAATATTGTGCTCATGAATTAATGCACGTGTGTGCAAAACTGAATGAAATATGTGTTTCAGTCAGTTTCTGAGTCAGCAGTATCCTATGAAACCCAAATCCACATTGCAAAGTCGGTGTTACATCTGTGAAAGGAAACTGTTTGATCTAAACTGTATGGAAAGGATCATCGTGAATCAGGATAGAAGATCTGCAACTGGTCAGGCAGTGAGTCCAAGAACAGTAAAAAGCACTTAGAGTATGTCAGCTTTCCTTTCATCAATAATCAAATCTAATCAGGTTTTTAAATTTTTTATGGTTATTTGTATCATAATTACATCAGTTTCCCTTCCCCTCCTCCTCGACATGCTTTACCACAATCATTAATCCCTTTCCTTGTTTAATTACACTCATTAATCAATCCAACAATTAACAACAATGTGGTGCTCTCTCCCTTAGGTAAAACAAATGGGTTGTTCATGTAGCTTCTCTTGCCATTCACTACATGGAGATTGTGTTTGTTTGCCGGTTGTACAGTATTCTGAATATTCATTAAAATATGAGTGGGGCAGGAATGAAAGGTACTAGATGAAGCACTAGCAGGAATCTTTTCTCTCTTTATTAAGAGTTGAATAATTAGTTTATACCAGACTGAGCGTGAGAATAATTAGTTCGATCTAATCATGTGGAAAAGAGATGGAAAGGATCCATAGTTTCAATCCTAATCATGGAGATTAGTTACACATATACTGTACTGTTGGCAGAGTCCAGTTTATGTTTATGGGTCATTGTACACTTACTTGTTTTCAAGTCTTGGCAGATAAAACTGATGAACAGAAACTGATGAAGTGATCCACATTAACTCTTCTCCTGACACCTTATGTTATCTTCGTGGGTATAATATTTGGGTGGCATATTCAGGGGTGGAATATATTTATAAATATTATATTGCCAGTAAATTCAGATTTTAGTCACATGGTTAAAAATCACTTTTGATTTTTATGTTTTCCAGATATGGTGGTGTTTACGGTTGATGCCATGCAGTTAATATTAAATTAAGTCCAGATTTTTGCTCTAATTTAATTATTAAATAGTCTATGTACTAAACAGTCATTTTATCCCATGACTGTAAAATATTACACATAAAAAATTACCAGATGATTACTGCCAAACCTTTAATCACCATGATTTTGTTTGCCACCATCTCTTTCTCCAATAATAATGGCCATGATAGAAGCATTTTGGTACCTTCAGCATTCAGAATATTAGGGATTTCAAAATAGAACTATACTTAGTGATTAAGCAATCAGCATGTTCGTATTGCTAATATGACTGAAGGGTGTATGTCCTACACCCTTCAGTCTTTTTCGCTCAAGTATCATCAGAGAATTTGTGGCATCTTCAAAGGAAACAACTGGTAGTCTGCTAAAAAGTAAATAATCACTGTAAACTTGGGTTGGAATAAAATGCATTGTGACTTTCTATATTTATGGCCTGTGGTGATTTTAAAATATCCCCGATGACTGCAGCTGAAATGGGCCACAAAACAGGCTAATTAGGAATGCCACTGATCTCCACGCCCCTGGGCTGGAAAACAGACAGACATATTCTTTAAGGTGTGTCAAGCAAGCAGAGGAAGCAAGCCATGCACAAACAGATACAGGTCACAAGGCTCACCAGCTGTTCCGTTGTCATTTAATATTTGAGAAAAACACAAAACAGTTTTGACTCCTTTGTTGTTGACTCCTTAGCTACATGATGTATGTCCTTTATTATGACATATATATTCTGATAAGTCATATTCTGCAAATATTAATTTAATAACAACATAATATGAGGTCATAATTAATTCTGTTTAATTGTACATTTAAGTATATTTTAATTGGACTGAGTAAAGAATATCACAGCAGAAGAAAGACATAGAGTCAGTATAACATGGACTTGTCGTGTACATAACATCCACTAGGTGAATGCAGGAAATTTATATAGTGTAAATGTGATTACTGCAGAATCATGATTGTGATTCCCACATTATGAGACAAACAAACTGTGTGTGTATTTACCATTTGTTTAATAATAATTTGGGTATTTTGACGTGGTCTGTGGAGCTTTCTGGGATGTAGAGAAATTGTTGAATTTGATTAATATCATAAATGATAATATCATTGGTGACAAAAAGCAATGAGGTATGAGTTAATCCACAAAATACCTCAGAGTATAGAGTCTAGCAGAGCCAGGGGACATTTGGGGACATAGGAGCACTGGCATAAACCATCTGTGCCCATCTGTGCTCTTATGAAATGTGACTTAGCTACAGATTTCAAGCTGGGTGCAAACACTATTGAAGGTACATATGATAGAAATATTGATTAGAATCAAATTAAAATGTGAGGGCCTACAAATAGATGTAAGGTAATTATTGACTCTTGCATGGGAATGTTCTGATTTAATCACTAATAAATATATGGAAAGCAAAAAGTGGTGGCATCCAGATTTACCCCTTTCCTCCTCCAACAACCACTGCTTCTGCTTTGGTGAGCATAGAAACAATGGTTCCTGAGCTTCAGGCAGACCTACTGTTCAGAACAACCATTTCGTATAACGATTAGCATGTCTACAGTAAACTGACTTTATTTCTTCTGTCACCTTGGTCCTAAGCACATTTGAAGGTGAGTGTGTTAGCTTAGCTCACCTCCTGTGTGTTCATGGTGAGAAGTGAAGCTTGGTGTCTGGAGCCATGCTGAGAGGAACACGGAGGCGTTTAGTCATTACAGACAGGCAGACAGCTGTGGACGGGCACCAGGACCCTGCTGCTAGATTTATGTCACCCTGAGGGCGGAGTCACTCCCTGCAGGCTCCTCACAAGAGACACCTTTAGGCCTTGTTGAGGGGACTGGCAGGAGAAGCCACTTTGCAAGTTGACTGTTTATGTAGGTAGAGGAAATGTTCACAGTATTAAATGTAAAAATGTTCACTCCTACATGTAAAGCTTGGTTACAGTTTTGCACATTTTAAATAACATGCAGCTCCATAACTAATGAATATCTTAAGGTGAAACGTATAATTAAAAATACTGGTATCCTGTATATTTGAAGTCATACTCCTAAATTTCAGAACCAAAGGCAACATTTATGATACAAAAGCATAATAATACAAAAATTTTCCATTTACAAGGAAAAAAACCCACTACGTTTTACCAGTTTAACCAGTGTAACCTGTACGTGGGATGTACTCCTTCATTCGAGACTACATTTAAACTACATTCCTGTGTTAACTAATGAGTCACAGATCAGCTAAGTGAAGATGTTGATGTAGAGAAGCAAGTCATGTCGATTCTTTCATGCAACTCGCCCCAGAGCAATTATGCACAAAATAGATTAATCTTCTATCTGCTGAGACCAGTGATTCAACGTGAAAAGCTTTAGGGATGTCACAACAGATGCATTTCGTCAATATCCATTTCTCTCTCTTTCTCTCTCTCTCTCTCTCTCTCTCTCTCTCTCTCTCTCTCTCTCTCTCTCTCTCTCTCTCTCTCTCTCTCTCTCTCTCATGTGCGCTCTCTCTCGCTCTCTCTCACTCTCTCGCTCTCTGTCTGTCTGTCTCTCTCTTTCTCTCAGTGTGGGTGTTGCACAGTGTTTGTTTAAGCCTCATGGGGGAAGCAGAGTAATTGTTTTCAGAATGTATAACAGTTAGGGCAGTAATGAAGTGCTATGCAGTACTGTGCATTTCCTGTGAGATATTACCTACCAAACTACATAGTCTTTTTATGCTTTGCGTACTATTTTAAAAAGTGATTATTTTTGATATTTTGTAAATGATCTGCATTCATTTTTTAGGAACAGTCAATTTAAGTAGTCAAAATAGAAAGAATTGCACAGGGAGCCAGAGGCCTGACAGCATGCATGGTGATAGTCTGATGCAGTATGTGCCAATAGTCTGTTATTAATTATTGAGGTCACACTGAGAACTTTGGTTAAGTTCAATAAAAGCTGTATTATTACTATCATATACCTAACAAATACAGCATGTTTGTATATGTACATATGAATTATTCTTCTACTACTAATTATTATTACAAACATTTTATGATAGATTCTAAAGGTATTCTAAATTCCATATCTAGACAGTTCACTGATACCAGAATTCATTATTGATGCTGCAGCCCTTGCCAAGAACACACTTCATTCTACTAGCATATACTGGCCATACCATTCCTGCATCCTGTCAATCAATGGAACATTGTTTTGTTAAGAAAATTACATTTCCTTAAAGTCAATTTGATTCAATTTCATTAAGTGTTTGGGACTAAAGGGAAGCATTTGCTTCTTTAAATCAATGTATGAAGTAGCGAGATTAGAGCAACAAGAAAACAGTAAAACCACTCAGTGAAAATACTTGATTAATAGTCAAGTAACCTGCTTGATAGGAAGGACTTTATACTGAAGGACACTGGAACACATACAGAGGTTAGGAGTTCTCCACAAGATTAAGAGCATTTTATTTCAGCATATAGAACATCCATAAAACAGTCACATACAGCAGGAAGGAATAAAATGTGCTAACAGAATGCTTTCAAATGACCTTACACTGTAAATTACATTTTAGAAATTTCTTGTCACTCGGGCTACAGGGGATTGGATGTACCTTGCTGGGTAACCTTAAGACCAATCAATACCTTTAAGAAAACAAGAAATAAATTAATTTATAAATAACGACTGACAGTAACTGTAATGAACTACATTCCTTTGAACCATAAATGAGCAGACTTTCATACCTTAAAACAGCTGAACAAGACTATATGCATATACTGCATAGTCTTATTTGCTCTTGCAGTAACAACACTGAAGATTCAATGGGGTGATCCCAAAAAGAAGGTAGTTTTGCTTGTGTACTTTTTTGTGTCTGTGTGTGTGTGTGTATGTATGTGTGTGTGTATTTTAAGTCTATTATGACTGTCCATGCATAATTAATACCCATGCATATTTTGCTTTACATTGTCTTGCTACCATCTAAATGTCATAAACTATAGGGAAAGCATGTGGTGGATAGCTTTAAGATATATAGTGACAAAAGGAGGTCTTCATCTGACCAAGAAGGATTAAAGTAATAGTAAACATATTTCTTCCAAGGAGTTTTTACCCACAAAATACAAAACCTTAGCTAGTACATTACCAGCATTTACCTACTTCAGTTAGGTGAATGCAGAATCAAACCAAACCTTTATCACTCTTCAGACAAGAATAAAATAATCAATAACATCAATACTGCCATCAAAATAACAGAAGGGAAAATACATATAAAATAACTACAAAAGACTTTGCAGGGCAGTACATCATCAAAATTTTCAAGTCCATGTGTTTTTTGTGCAGCTTGAATCAGAGCAAAAGTCACAGTATCAGGTGAATGAATGGGGGACCAGATAAGGTCATGGAATATTAACAAGCACCAAGATACAAATCACATGTAGACAATAGTCACTGTCAATCTTATCAGTCAGTTTTACTTTTAGGGAGAAATCAAATTTGCATTTTGGGGTCAGAGAACACTGCTGTTCAATAATTTGTAACATAATTGAACAAAATGTGTCTGCCTGCATCACAACATTATTCATCATAAAACAGGATCTAAAAACAAGACCAAACATGACATGGAAATACAATGAAATGACAAAATAACAGATGATTATTTTAATTCACTGTCATGGCAACTGGTCTGAGGTGCTGAAGGGCATATAGCCCCAGCTGTGCACATCTGCATTTGCTCAGGAACAAGGTGTGATCATTTGGAAACATCCATATGTTATCAGGGAGTAAACAGTAACAACAAAGGTTCAGCAGTTTCTGCCTCTCACAATGACCAATTTCTGATACAATACACATGTTCCTGATGATTTTGTCCATATGGTTTTGAGAACAGCATGAAATATCTTATTAAGAGTATGGAACTGTTTGCAGGAACCCCTCCTAAACATGCATGTCACAGACTTTTGGGTTTTTTATATATATATATTCACGTTTCTGCATACACTGAAAACAAACATACATTGTTGTGAAGTAGAGGCATAATATCTTGTAATATCTACAACTGCAGTCTGTGTAAAGATTCATATATTATGCAATATTTGTAAACTCAAATCATGTAAAAATGAATGGACTTGAAAGGTTCCTGCCAGATCTCACTTTGACCAAGAAAAATATTACATCCTGTTAATAATGGAACAGACACCATAAATGTGATCTTCCCTTGATATATATACTTGACAGTGAAGAAAAGGAATTCTTTAGTACCCATTTATGAGTTAAGCTAACAATCTCTTTCACCTTGTTTAAATTGTAATGGTTCATAAACCATCACAGGTTTTCAGAAGAAGCCATTAAATGCCATTACCTGCCCCAACTACTTGGAGTGATATCAGTGCTAAGGCCATCAATTTGGTTAAGGCCATGCAATCTCGTCTGAGAACAGGCCACACTCTCCCCCTCCCCATTGTGAACTCTATAAAGCACTCTGCTAGTCTGCTAGTATTAGATAAAGGAAACCAGCCAAGAGATCCACAAACAACCCCAACTTTTGAAGGGTTGCATCAATTAACATTGTGACATTTGTATGTACAAATTCTATCATGATTTTAGAAGTTGCTAGACATGGCTAGCTGCTAAGACTCTGTCTGAAAGGAAGACATGTCCTATTTCCAGTTGTGAGAGAGAACACAATATTGGTGTTAGTTAAGCCTAAAATGCAAAAGAGGTTCTTGAAATGCTTATACCTACCTTCAGAAGTAACCTGGCACTTGTATTTAATACAAATTAATCTAGAAATCGCTATAATTGCGTATAGTTAAAAAATATATTGACAAGTACATATTAATGTACTTCAATAGCGTAATGAACTATAATGTAATGCATTACAGAACTATATAAATTCTACATAGATTAAAATGATAACAGATAGACAGTATTACTCATCATTTTATACGTGAAGCACTGGATGATGAAGGACCTTTGTCCAAAACATCCTGTTTCTTTGGAAACCTTGTGTACTTGTTCACGACATTTTTAAATCTATCTCTCTCTCTCTCTCTCTCTCTCTCTCTCTCTCTCTCTCTAT
>JAOXYF010000007.1:1912280-1929330 GCA_028565775.1 Sternarchorhynchus goeldii | reverse complement strand
ATATATATATATATATATATAGATAGATAGATAGATAGATAGATAGATAGATAGATAGATAGATAGATAGATAGATATCAACCAGTCTTTCACGTTGCTCATTAAATAAGATTTGGTTCAGGTGATCACCTAATCAGTATCCCATTGAGTAGAATGAAGTGCTTGGGTTGTAATTCAGTTGGTGTTGGAGTGAAATGGCTGCCATGTGTGTAGAGATGTTTATTTGGGATGGTCTCTAATTTATTTAATTTTTTTTCCAGAGTAGTATATGTTGTTGATAATGATAATAATGACAATATTATTTTGTGCTCCTAGTTTTTACATTCGCATGCAGTAATCTAAAAAATATAAGTTTGCACAAAATAATGCCAAAAAATAATTAACTTGGTTCATGTAAAAAATAATTTTTTCCCATTCAAAATGGATTTGTTTTATGATATATGTCTGTTACTAAAATTAATTCAGAATGGTTATAAGTTTAATTCCTATAGTACTTTTCTAAAGTCTAGTTGACTAAAATGCTATTTATTCAGTTTTAGCCCACATAGCAAGTATTTTTGCTAAGCCCATTCTTCAGTTTATTCAGCAGGAATTCAATGACTATTAGTTGATCAGTTCATTAAGTATTAGTTGTTAATTCCTCTGTTTCACTGCTGCAGAGGGATTTGGACTCAGAATCTGGGTGTTCTAGTAAGCAGACAACCTTGTAGTGGCACTAATTACAAGTCCCCTCGAGGGCACCTTTCAAATGCTAAAACTGGGACAGAGACTTATGATATTTGAAATTTTTGCCAGTTTCATAAAATCATCTTTAAGTATCACCCTTTTTGATGTTTTAATGAACAAATCATGCTAAATTACAAGATATGGAAATTTCTGTTTATTTCTTTATTACACAGTACTAAGATAAAATTATTATTGTTAAAAATAAAATCAGTTGATGCACTTGTGAGTAATTGTATAAATGTAACATCAAGTGTACTTGAGTCGGCATGGCCTGAGGTTATTGACCAATATATTATGGCTATCTTCCAGTCAAACTCCAAAATCTTTTCTCACAAAAGCATTCATTTATGACAGTATATTTTATATACAGTATATCAAAATGTTTGCTCTGTTCTTTGTAATTAAAAAAAGAGAATCAGCACCTTTCTTGTAATGGGCATCAGTTTGTGATTTTAGTGATGAAGCATGTTAAAGCCATGCATAAATACAAAAATAAAAGTGATCTATCTTGAGACAGAGGCATTTGAGGTTTTAATTTATATGAGTATTGTATTTTGTTTGTCTCTCTCAACCATGATAGATTGTTCCCTCGACTCTGATGGAATTAAATGCATCAGCTAATTAGTTTTTTGTGGACAATGTCATAAAGGCACGGGACCCATGCTTTCTGCAGCCAGTGCTGTGCAGTCTGCTTGGATAAATATTTACCTTCACTTGTGCACTGTATGAATCTCCTTAGGGAAATGTTAGGAATGTATGTTGTGTATAAAGACATGTAAAGTAATGTTCATCATTTACATGTTTAAAATGTGCTTTACTCAAGTTAGACAATGAATATCTACATATAAATATATAAATAGAGGGACATCTGTAGCAGATATATCCACAGAGGTGGATATAAATACAGAATGTATTGTTCAAACACATATCAAATTCCAAATAAAATTCCAGGGCAGAAATAAAAAAGGAATAAAGCCTACAAAGCTGAAAAATGCAATACACATTTCTCTAATTCAAAATCTCCAAAACATCTAATTCAGCAAAACAAATGGTTTATAATTGTATTCAGATGTGATGGTCTTGTAAGTTAAACCAGTTTGCTGCTGTTGTGAAAAGCATATGCAGGGCCCGTGCTGGTATTTAGCATGCTGGCAGAGCCAAACTTGGATAGGTTTTCAAGGATGAAATGATGTACTCCATCTGATGAACAGCTCGAGCTGCAGTTTGACCTCGGACTGGGAAGCAACCCCTGTGGATAAGTAACAGGCTTACCCAGGTGGTGGCTTAATAAAGGATGGATCGAGGATGTCAGCCATAAGAACTCAATGCTGCTCCTCCAGCCAATACCCATACCATGCTAGAATCTTCTCCTTTGTCAGCAAGAGTCAACCATGGACTATTAAAACCTCTACTCTCTGCTTCTTGTGAAAGAAGTCCGCAGCAGTCTGACATTCGCATGGCTGATCCTCTCCATCAGCCTTTAAAACTTTGGATGATGTCCAGAAATGAGACAAACAATGTTTTACAGATGTTCCACAAACATCTTCCAGACCTGCAATCCCTGACTTGAGGAAATGTACTTGTTGATGCCAACAAAAAAGAACATGTCATTTAGGAGCACTTCTAGAGAGGAGACTGTGCAGAGAGGTAAACCACCCTGGAAAAGCATTAGAGAAGACTTGGAGATCTCTTGAAGAAACAATCTACCAATACTGTGGGTCCATCTGAAGGGTCTAGGGTTTAGACATTAAGTTGTATTCAAATTCAGAGTGATTGGTTTAGTGAGACAAGTACGGGATTGCTTATAATATGTGTTAAGTGTTAAATTTTGCTAAACTATTGTGGTGTTGTAGCAAGACTGCCCTTCTTCCTACCTCTGAGGCATCCACCTCCATAATGAGCAGATGTGTTGACCCTGGTTGCTTGAGCATCAGTGCTGAGATACTTTTAGGAGTTTAATGTGGCAGCTGCTTCCTTAGTTCCTGCTACCTTGAGGGGGGCTCCAAGAGGAGCTGCACCATACTGAATCCCCATATCAACTAATGAAATATTTGGCCCCTGTTAGGTGTTCCAGCCTGACAGTCACTTGTGGGAGTGGGTAGAAGTGTCACAGTTTCTTACCACAGAAATCAATGCAAGGGTGCAGACAAGTGTGTTTAACAAAAAGAAGACGCCTTCAAAGCCAGAAGTGGTTCATCAGCTCTTACTATGGTGCCATCATTTCGAATGCACTGTCCCAGGACCTCTTGGTGGTAGACCATTGAGCATTGGTTTTACTGTAGTTTTCTTATACGTCTCGACATCAATCGGAATGAAAAATAATCCAGTTCCTCAGAATGTACAGCTCAAAGAGGACAGGGTCAGAAAAGACAACACTGCCACAATGGTATTTCTCACTGTAGTACAAAGAGAGTGCTTCCTGGATACATCTGTGTTGAGTCCTTCCTGGATATTGCATCTGAAGAAATCACCTTCTGCTCAGTTGCACCAGTTGCACCAGTTGACTGTCATAAGCAGGGGAAAAAAAAGACATCACTACTGGAGGAAGTTGTCCTGATGGACAACCATTTTATCAAGGCTTCAAGGGAGAAGCCATCATCCCTTCAGGCCTGTTGGGTCTGGACCTTTTCATGTAGGTCCTACTGGAAGGCTGTGATCAGAGCTTCCTTATTCCATTTGCTTTGAGCTGTGAGGGTACATAATTATGAGGCATACTCAGCGACTATGTGGGAGCCAAGAAATCCCCCCTCCCCCCAGATCCTCCTGTGGGATGATCAAAGACTACCTTGAAGTGGAACAGAAATTGTTCATAATTCTGAGCTAAATTTAAGTTTTGTGCCCACAGTACTGTACCCCATTCCAGTGCTTTTGACATGAGCAAAAACACTACATGAACAGACATGCAGTTGTCTGAGCAATACACCTGTTGCATCAGATCATGGTTTTGGAGATGGCCTTTAAGATTACACTGCATTCCTAACAGGTTATGAAAAATGCAGGAATCTCTCACTTTCAGGCAGATTTGTGATGTTTTTTTTGTGACTGAAAACTTGGGGATCAAACACTGACTAGCTTGTAACTTGTAACCATATAGAACACATCAAAGTCACATGAAAATGAGCTTTTCCTGTTAGTAGGAGATGGTCATAGCAAAAGATCAAGGCTAATTTATTGTCTGGCAGTATTACTCAAATAAAATTGCATAAAAATAATAAAATATAAAATGTCATTTTTGTCTGATTGGATGACATGAATAAACATGTGCCACTGCATTGCCACTACATCTCCTGTTGCTAATGTTTTTAGGTTTTTTTCCTCCTAGTTTTGGTAACAGAACTAACTAGCTAGTTAAGTGCTGAGCTCAAACATCAGTGTATTTATTAGTGCTCTGTTTTCTGCCAATGCATATACACTATATGGATGTACTGGGATACACCTCTTAACCTTTGAATTCAAGTGTTTCATTCAGTTCCATTACCAAAGGTGAATAAATCCAAGCACCTGACCATGCAGTCTGCCTTTACAAACATGTATAAAGAATGGGCCATTTTAAAGAGCTTCACTGAATTTCATGGTGGTACTGCAACAGGATGCCACTGTTTCATCCTATGCAAACATCCTATGGCATCAATATCAGCCCAGAAACTGTGCACTGGTAGTTCCATGACATGAGTTTCCATGACTATACATCATCAAACTCAGTGGCAAGCTTCCTTTGAATGGTGTAAAGCACACAACCACTGGACAACCGTTAGATGAATCAAAGTTTTATATCTGGAAGTCTGATGAATTCATTTGGTAGAGGAGGAATAATGCTTCAACTCCATATAAATGTGTATGGTTTGAGAATAGGATGTCATAAAAACTCCAATACTTTTGTCCATATAATGTATTATATGTAATATTTTAAATTAGTACACAAGTACATGTTTTTGAAATCGCTTTTTGCTTCATTATGTGCAGTGACACAGAAAAAGAAGAAAGAGGGTAAATGTATTTGAGTTTGTGGGTGAAGAGATGATGCCAGTACAGTTTGAATGGACTGTAGAGTAAATTCGATGTGCTTAGATCTGTTTGCCATTTTCAGTATGTTCCTGCAGTAAATCTCACTGAGGCATTCTCATATAATCACTGTGGTAAATTAGCCGATCAACTGGTTTGTAATCCACTAAAGTAGAACAGCTAGGTAGTCAGATCAAAACAATCATTATGTTCAACATTCCAATAACTTAAATAGTGATGTAATATCATACTTGAATGGTGATATCTTTTTGACCATTTTAAATTTGCATGATTTTGTTTTGGTATGACAGAATTTAAAAAGCAAATATTTGTTATGTATAGATAGATCATAAGAAATATCACCATGTTTGTGTTACATGTGTGTATCCTCTGCCTCTCCTGTTCAATGTTTGCGTGTGCTCTTGTCTGTTGTGCAGGTAGTTACAGTCCAGTCCATCTACTTCTGTCCAACCATTCAATACACATACTCTATTTGGCATCATATGATGGGAAGATAAGGGCTGCCAAGATCTTTCAAGTCAATATTCATCCAATTCACTCTGCCTGGAACTGTGTACTATTTTTGATTTATGTGATTGCTCGAGATTATGTGATTAATAATTCAAATTATCCTGGACTATGAATGGTACTGCCTTTTGGGTGTTGACACCTATATTCTATGTAACATTTTTGTGATTAGCTACCTTTTAAACAATGCTCATTTAATATAAATGTGTGCAGTTCTCTTCATTTATACTGGTTCAGTTTAGAAGATGCAGCCTGGAAGAAGAGGGTATCAAGCGGTCTGTAGCTCAACTATGAAGCCCAGCCAGCACCCAACAAGAAAGCTGCAGTGGCAGCAGAAAGCACCGGTTCGGTGTTGACACAGAACACTGTGAAGTCAGAGACAGAACGCATCCCCTTCCACACTAAAGCAGTGAAGGCATCTGGCAACCATACTCCGCACAGCTGCAAATGGTCGCCTAGCATTATGGTTGTGTCGTGGCCATCACCACGACACAGCTATGCTTGGCACTAGAGGGAAAAGCACTGCAAGTACTAGTGGATCTGCTACCTGAACATCATGATGACTTAACAGCGTTGACAAGGTGCCTCGGTGACGCTTCGGACAAGTGCCGGTGGCACTATCAGTCAAGCAGCTGCTTCTGGAGAGAAGGAGGTTGGTAGGGTATGGATAACCATGCTGGCAGCAGACCTAAGCATGATGGTTTGTTAACCCAACAACTGAGGAATCTGCACTGGAAGAGATAGTGCTGGAGTATTTCCTGATAGCACTGCAGACAGAAGAGTCTGAATCAGCACATGCTCAACTTTGATGATCAACATCCAAGCAGCCGTCTCTTAAGTAGAAAGAGCACGTCTTATCCTCAGTGTTAGGAAATTGTGTTAAACAAGATAATGCTACCAAGTGGAGGAGCTCCACATAGAGATGAGTGATAGTGGAGCGACTGGTGTGCTGGTGGGGAAGAAAGAGTGGACACTGCACCAGTCAATACCACAAACCAGAGTTAGTGGGTAATAGGACAACCTTCAGCTTCAACACAGCATCCAAGAATATCAGCCTCAGCTACAGACTGCGGATTGAGTGCAGCATAGGAGGTAAACAGCTCACTGTCCTTATCGACATTGGTTTCTTGGTGTCACCGCTACAACAAGACATACCCACTCACACCACGGATAGCTCACCTGATGGCTGGGAACATGTGATTGTCCAAGTCTGTCACTGGTAGTTGAGTCAACTTGAGAGGGAGAAAATGGCTTCCAGTCACTGTGGGAGGTGTGAGGTGGGTACACAAGCTGCTGTTGGTGGAGTTGCACCAGTGCTGGTTGGTGGAGCCCTGAAGACCACAGATGGTGCGTAGAATCAAGACCTGCATCAATGTTGACTACACAGAAAGCAACATAGAGCGCAAAAAGCACAGAGAGAAACATGTAAAGAGGAGGTTTGCATAACACAGGAATACCACAGGTATACCACCAAACTTCAATTGCAAAGGGCGGCCCCCTGCATCACGAATGAATGAGGAGGTGAAATGGTGTATCAACAGGCTGTAAATGGGGCAGCAGACTCACTCCCAACCAGCCCTGAGAAGAACAGACTATTGAGTCAAAGTCAACTCCAAATGGCTCATTTATTCATTGCCATGACAATACAAAACCAAAGGGCTACTAATGCTCCATTCATACGTGAAGGAGATATAGTAGGAAGCACAATGGCAGCGATAAAGTGTACAAAAAAAAAAAACCAATTAGCTTTGAGAAGCTGCGACTGCCCAACTCATCAGTAAAAATGAACAATATCAAACCGCACACAAACATATAAAAACCCTAAGGTCATGTTTCATAACCTGGAGTCAGACTAACTGTCACGAAAAAGGCAGGGTGCACAGCACAGGCGTTTTAACGGATTTACTGACGAATCCAGCGAAGCGGGTCGACTCGACGAACAGACACACAGTCACAGTCAAAGACCGACAAAGACGTGATGACATGCACGCGTTTAAATACACGCACCCTTGACAAGACGCCGGTGAAACGAGTAACGATAACGCACACTGAAAACGAAACAGACAAACGCCGCGGCCCGCAACAAACACAGCACACGAACACACCTCCACGCTGACACGCCCACGCAGACAGGGGACATTAAAGGGTCATGCAGAGCAGTACAGTTAGTAATTAAGACAATCCAAATTGCTCTGCAAAACTGAGATTTAAAATATGTTCATGGATAACGTGAATAAGGAATTTTACCTCTGACACCCCGGGGATGTAGCCATTATGGAAAAATATAATTGGCAAAAAGCTGTAATGTAACCCTGGCATGGGGTACTTTGACATTTTTAAGGTATGATCACCAATATTATCTGAGTCAATTATGCAATTGAAATAATGTTAAATGAAATCAAATTAACTTGCTTTGAAGCAAGTATAAGCCACCTTTCTGATGTTAAATATATTAATCGGAAAAGGGACACCTACTACAGAACTTGCTGTAGAACATTTTCACAGGTCTGTTTTGGATTTGGGAAAAGCCACAGCATACATCCCTTCTATACTCTATGATTGCTATATATCACTACTGCAGATCCAATGTTTTTAATGGTTTACCCTGTTTTTTAAACTAAATTTTACCAAAATGATTTAACTCATCTACGCATCATTCCATATGCTCTGCAGAACAAAGCATTTGTTTGCATAACAGTATACTCATAATTGATAAGTTATATGTTCAGTAAGATTTTAAGGGCATTACTGTATATCAGACGTCAGTTTCAAGAGAGCAACACTAGACACCAGGGCCAGATTATAAACGATTATGGTCCTGTGCTGGCTAAAATGTGGGGCCCTCTTAAAGTTAATATTGTATATATGCAATATAAGAGCAGTGGTAGCATAATAGAATTTTCCTCTGGGATCAATAAAGTGATCGATCAATCTGTCCGACTATCTGTCTGTCTGATAGACCTATTAATCCAATGAATAGACCAGTAAAAGACACATTAAAATGGTACACCTACATTAATTCAGCAAATGACTGCTAAAACTGACAATTGCTTGGAAACATCTGTTAATTTATGAGTTTTATATAGTTCCTCAGTAATTTGTTTCTGTTGAATTTGTTCAGTTTTCGAGACCCTACTCTCGAATTTTCTAAAAAGTTCTATCATTTAGCAGATTTCCGTATCTTCTGTTATGCTAAAATTAAAACAGACCCTAACAGTAAACAAAATTAACAGGAAATCTAAACATAATGTAGAGCTTTTGCAGGTCACAATTACAAAAATGTTATTTTGAATGAAAAATGAATTAAAAATGATCTATCTTGTGCTATTATGAACCAGGAATCCAGGGTTTGGTCTAAATTCCTCACTCCCATGTCTGTAATACAAAATATATTTTCCATGCAAAAGGTCAATATATTATAAAAAAAATTATAGTAATAATATAATAACAGTAACTTGGATTTGAAGATTAACAAGATAAGTAGTGGTAGAACTTGCTCAAAACTTCCAAAAATCAGAAAGTTGGTTTAAAAAGTTACAACATGGCTCAAACATACATATAGTGTGTAATATAAACCTTACTGCTAGCACAATGCCTGTATTGATTCAGTGGTGCTTAGGGCAGCCTTGTGGCTGTAAGAGATGTGAGAGCATCTTCTCTAGGCAGAGATCGTAACAGCAAGGATGTTCAGCATTTCCCCAAGGACAGTGGGAGAGAAAAAGTGCAGACAGCACAGTACAAATGAAAATATAAACATCCTGGCAGTGCCTAGGCCCTCTCTAGGGCTCTGCTGACCTTTCTTCTTCCCCTAGGTGAGTTAATTTGAGAATCAATTATTCTGCAAAAGAGAATGTTAGTTATGATGGCATCTGAACATATGAATCATAAATCATATTTATTGCCTTTTTGTAAAATTACAGTTTCTGTATCTCTTATAAAGATGTGAGAATTGCAGCGTGCACATATTTTCTAGACTTCTTTCAACTAATCACATTAAGTACTGCCAAGTGCTCATGGTCTGACTGAGACTTTTGACATAAAATGTTTCCATTCCCTATAAAACATTATTACATTGTTCCTAGTCCAGGCCTGATTCCTTGGCCCCCACCCATTAAGTGAGGCAATCATGCTGAAAATCCAGACCTTTTGCATGATTCTTTATCTTACATCAGTACAGACTGAATGAGATCAGTCAGCATGGGTCTGAAATTTTGACTCCGTTGATGATCATAGATTTTGATATTGCAGATGGAATTCCTGTTCATAGCGTAGATGCTGCAGAATTGCTCCGAGTATTTCCTGTTGAGGATTAGGAAGTGCCAGTCTTCCTTCTAGTTCTTGTCCAGAGAATTTTAATTGGCTTGTTATCCAGGTAGACATCTTGGGGTCTTGCTCACATCCCTGAGGGAGTGTTTTTCATCTTCATATAACTGAACTTCTAAATATGCATTTCCCACAAAACACACTCCATATATTGTTCGGCAAAACAGATTATAAAATATCATTCAGGTGTGATACAATACAACCCACATCATGTGACAGGATAGCACGACGAGGGTGAAATCAACACTGATTTCATCGATATGAGGCAGATATATGTTCTTAGTTCAAGAAGGAGGGAAAGCATTGCGATGCCGGAGGGCAGCGATGTTGGTCCGGGTCATGGCCAACGTTGAGGTGCATAAGTTCATGAGACAGGAACAGTTGGGTCACCACTCAAGACTGGGTCACATCCAGGAAATTTGCCAACAGCATGGACAAAAAAAGAAATAGAAGAAGAATAGGTGGACTGGGCTTTAGGGTTTAGCATGTGCAGTCTAGCTCTTCTCAGTGTTCTTCACCATCATCGGCTTTATGCCGCCACTGACTAAGCCTTCCTGGCTGCAGCTGGGACTCATTATTTTCTAGCAGTTGTGGTACATTTGGCTGCTCCACCTCTTATTTGCATTGTTGTGAGTGCGTGAAGGCTTGGTTTGTGGAGCTGTCCTTGGTGCTGGAGTCAGTGTTCAGGCAAGTCACAGTATACCCTAACTATGCCTGGTAGTAAACTCAGTGTGTTTCCTTGCATCCAAATTCCTGGATATGCATACTTTACTCTCAGTGTGACAGCTGTCTCCTCAGTCAAACAAGCAAGCACCATGATGACTGTAGGAAAACACATAAATTGCTATTAGCTGTGCTCCCTTAGCTGATGGCTGAGGGAACTCAGGTATCTACCAGATGAAACAGTAATAAACACACATGGATGAATCACAAGGGTGAGTAAGTTGGGACTTGAAACACAGTTTGGGCTCACATGGCAATCAATGTCACCAGCCCTCTCACCACCTGTTCCCCATCCCTGTTCACCTATATCCCACTCCATCCAATTTCAAGCCATATATACCCAGTTCACGGAGTCCTTTACTGCTCAGTCTTTTTCCCACAGTGCAGTACTAGTCGTATACTCAATCTAGAGATTGTATACTATTGTGTTTTTCAGATACGACCCTTATTTGTCTTATGTGTTTCCGTAGTCTCACACAATCCTGTTTGTGGTTATTACCCTCTTCCTGCCTGACTTTGTCTCCACTTAATCCTGCTTGTTTTGCCTGATCCTTACAGCTTCTATTTTATTTCCTGGTTTTTTTTTTGGATTTATCACTCTCTCACATATGTTAAGCAGTAAATACTTATGGAAAATAAAGAAATGTAAGCATATAACACACTTGTTTCCTAAAATATTTTTAACAATGCAAATTTCATAGTCTATTGTAATGGCCAAGTTAATAAGACATCCTACAGAAGTAATGTAAAACAGATCGCCAAGCAAGCTTAGATAAGACAACAGAGCATATGGTCTTTTACATTTGAAAAGTCTCAATACTTTCCTAAACTAGAAGAGCAAGAGAGTGGCTTGTGTTATAAGCATTCACAAACAAACAAGACTAGGCAATTATCATTTAACCTATATAACATCTAATCCTCATGCATCCACAGTTGTTTACACATTGTTTGCTTTAGACAGCAACATACCAGTTAAGTGTTTGATCAGAAATGTGAATTTTGAACATTTGAAAATTGAGTTCCCAAGAGTAGTTCTAGTGTCACTTAGGATCACTGCTTTTGATTTTGATCACTGCACCATAGACCACCACTAGTTCAATACCAAACCAATACAATTAATGACACCTCACTAATCATGAAAGGTATTTATAGACCAGTAGGGGCCCCTGCCTCCACCCAGCTGGGTCTGCTTGTTTGGATGATCCTTTTTTGTACTGCATGCTTTGTTGCCTTTCTGCTTGCTTCCAAATCACTTCCACGCTGAATGAGATCTAGACAGGAGCCACAGGGTCATCCAGTGAGGGAGCGCTGATGTGTGACTTGGCCAGTAAACAATTTCATTTATTGATAAAAGTGAAACTCCCCTGATAGTGTTTCAAGTGTCTCCCACAGCACTTCAAATATAGACTTGCATACTACACTACACAGACCATACTGGCATTATTTGAGCCTGTACACTTCCCAGGTTTCAATTTACACCAATCAAGAGCCATTGATAGCAGTGCAGCTCAAATGTCTGAAGTGGTGCAGATAACAACATATTTGATTTATTACTGCAGCTGAAATGTAGCGATGTGACTATACTGTTCCTTCAAAACACCTTAGTATGAACAGAATGATTTCTTTCAGTTGTTTTGTACATCAGTAAATGATTATGTTTGTATGACAGATCTATGGGTCCTACTGGGTGTGTACTGGGTGCACAATGACTACGCACATAATAACTAGGTAAATTTTCTCTTTTTGTATTTACAGTTTAATTTTGAGAATATTTATGGCTACTTTTATTTGTTAGTTCTGAATGTATCCAAGTGCTAAACTTTAGGAAAATATACCAGTGATTTTATTTCCAGTTATTGTGCATTTACAAACCAGGTGTTTTCCAACAATTCAGGTTACTGACTGGCACAGAAAAGAAAAAGGTAACTCTCTCCTATTTTGCCCTTCAAATCTGCAGCCAAATATTGCACTTAAATGTTTTTTTTTCACAAAAGTTAGCAACTTGACTGAGTTTTTGGGTACAAGCCAACAGTGAGCCGGGAATCATCTTAGCTTTTTCTCATGCTCTTTGAAATCCTCCTCTTTCTATAAATGCCACTTCTCGCTGATGCATGTCGAAACCGCATATACAAGTCTATGCTGGTGCTTGGGGATTCGTTGTAAACGATGTTTTCAAGCTCAGGGAAGTTAAATACATCTTCTACATATTACGTCTTCTCAGTTCTACTGAAGTCTTTGACTTTCTGTAGAGTCTTGATCTCTTGTTTGTTATTTACTCAGTAAATGTACCAATGTTGACTTTGTTCCTAAAATGAGTCTATATAGACCTATTGTAACCTTCGATAGCTGATTGAATTAAGTGGACATCTTCCAGCTTTTTAATCTTGTTTTTAGAGGACACTTAATGAGTTGGGTTGAAATACACATATTCATATGTGTTGAAGCATACGAGCTTAGAACACACCTTTTTAGGGTAATATATGGGGAGAAAGAAACAGATGTGACTATATTGACCTTTTAGAGTGCAAAGTTAAGGCCAACAAGTCCCAGCTGTCACGAGTTCAGCAGTTAGTTCTCCAGTTAGTTTTACTGTGTAACTGAGGAGAACTGAATAATGATTGGCTACATGTAATGAGTGACAAAAGGAGGCGATGAATCCCACCTTGACATGCCTTTGTGCTTATTTGCATTATTGGCAAAAAATGACTGGCATATCTGAAAGCTACTCTTAGCCAATGTGGGAGGCCTGATTCCATACTTAGTCTCTCCAGGGGGTAGAAATTGAAGCTAGTGCCTATATTTTAATACATACCTTGAGTTGCCTGTTTTACTGCATATTGTGATGAAGTGCAGCTTTTGTTGAGTACAGTATGTGACATGAATGAGATATGATGTGGTTATATATTCTCTTTCATATGATTCAAAAAAGGTTTTTTTTTTTACTGTTGTGGTAGCAATTTGGCAAAATTCATAGACTGCATGATGCAATTGCAGCCAACATGTGGTTAGCTGAACAGTGATGAGAAGGTAGAGGCTGTCTCCATACCACTGTATCCCTGCCCAAAATAACTGGGAAGTTTCTTTTATGTCAGAAAGAACTTTGCAAAGAATTTATGTTGATAAGCCTACAAATGCTAATGAAAGGGACGAGTTCCATTAATACATTGCTTAAGCTGAAAACAAGTTGTTTTTGCACTACAACATTCCACGGAATGTTAGCTAAGTTTCGTCAAACCTTTCAAAGATTTGTTTTGCCTCTGCTTTGCAAAGAAAAAAGAACAGAAATTCACACATTCATCATCGTCAGGTACAAATGGGCCCTATATTAAAATTATCGATCATCACATAAATGTAATTATGTTCCCCTCAAGCAGTGGATTTTTCAAACATTTGTAAGTATATATGAATCTGTTCTTTATTCATGTTTTTATTCACTGTCCACTGACATTTAAATATCTGCCTGTGTGTTTTGTTATGTAATAGTTTAATCACTTTATTGAGTTTGCATAACAATAACGAGTGATCAGAAACCTCTCCGTCACAAACAGCACGTTTATGCATGTCATGCTGCCATATATATATCACATGGGTAATTAGTAAAACTGCATATGAAAGTCCCTGCCTTTCACATAACTCCAAAGAGACAGATTTTTGAGCAAAACATAAAATGCTATAAATTAAGTGATGTAAATGAATAAAGGTTCTTCTGAATATATCGAAAACAGTTTAGGCAGTTGCCAGTTTGTTTATAGCAATTCAGTATGAAAATATGGTTCAGACTCTGACTTCTCAAGAGAAAAAAGATTCTGAGATGACCTTGAATTCAGCAGTGTAACCAGATTTCAACCATGGTAACTGTATTGGACCACAATTTCTGTGTGCTTTACTGGAGCTCATGCATGATGAATGTAGCACAATCCTTAAAACATGTGCCTTCAGCAATAAGAGATGGATGTGTGCTGAGATGGGAAAGCTGCTTCTAACCTGCATGTTAGTAAAACATCTCTGCATTTCTGGTGGCTTATCACTCCACTTCATATTTAACAGTATTTGCTGTGTGCTGATGCCTAGCTAGGGAAAGATGAACGAGTAGAACCAGAAATGGTTTGTCTGTGCAAAAGAACGGGTATAAAGACTATGAAAGCAGTGATACATAAGGACAACAAATGAAAATATGTTTGTGTGGTGTTCTTTCTCACTGATGTTCCTTCATGCCATGTATTCAATATACAAGAGTAACCAGGACAGATAGGCCAGCACTCCACCTTGAAATGAAAAATAACACACACTGAAAAAGAGAGAGAGAGAGACGTAAGAGGTTCTTCTTTTTTTTTTTTTTAGAGCTTCCCTGTAAAGATCAGGGTGGAACTCCTCTGAAACCTCACATTTTATTATGCATAAACTCAGCTAGGCAGTGAGCATGTAGCATGCTAAGCAGGCCTGGTGTGGGTCCCCCTCTGACAGTTTCCAGAGGAAAGTGTAGAGCCTGATACCACTCACTCATTCTGTCCACCCATGTTGGCTTGGGGATAAATTAGGGTAAGATGATAACGTGCTTGTTATGGGTGGAGAATGTTACAGCTGAAGCTGAGAAAGCGTGAAAGTTCACCCAGGTTCTTCTGGATGTTCTTAGCTGATGAATAGTTGACTCTGTTTTGCTACAAACTATATTTAAAGTTTGAAATAAACAGTAGTTAGCAATAGTATTAGGTAGGTACAGTATTTTGTTTTATATCTTTTGGAATGTGATTTGTATCATAAATGTTAGGATTTAGAATTTAGTGTAATTTTAATGTAAATTTTAGTACATCAATTTTTTCCGTATGTGTGTATTTTAATTATTTCAAAAGTACTGAAATGTAACGAAATACACATTATTACTAAAGGAACATTTAGCTGTTTTTCACTAGACATTTATGACAATGAAAAAGGGCAGTTGTATTAACATCATGAAGTACGATTCCATTCATTTGGATATGACCAGCTCCTGAATTTAATCATTTATTAAAATAAAAATATATATATATTTTAAAAACAACAATTTAGCAAACATTTAAAAAGCCCATTAATCATGCACTTGCATGTGATCATACGTGCCATAGCACTACAGGCATCCATCCTGTTTCATATTCCGCATAATCACAGTTAAGGTAGCAGAAAGATAAATGCATATTTACCTTAACCTTATCTTAACCTTCTACCTTAAGTAATAACACTATTGCTGAATATATTTTACTGTTGCATGAAACCGATATTCTCCAAAGGGTGTTCAGCCAGTGTATCACTTTTTATATATAAACTAAAAGTAACAATTCAACTTGATATTTTCTTTCCAGTGATAGTATAAGAAGATGCTTATTTGAAAACGATGTGGCTGGTGTTATAAAACAACTACTCGAAGGAGACAAGAGGCAGAAGTTACTTGCTGTCACCTGTGCCAGAATAGCAGTGGACCCCAGGCCAGGGCAGCTAGCCAGTGTCTTACAGTGGTCAGGGCAGACAAGGGCATCAGAGGCAAGGCAGCAGAGAAGCACTGTAAGAATTAACCTCATTCTGACTGGGCACAAGATATAAGACAAACTTGGTCCAAACTAATGTCACCTGATATTTTCAACCAACAAAAAACAAGTACAATTGAATAGAGATAGCTGGAGAAATTCACTTGACCTAAGTTTGTATTCAGCTATGCATGCTGTAAAGCTATCAAACTGTTGATGTTAATGTGAGAGAATTAGATGTATTTCCTCTCTGTAGAATACGTAGCCAAGCCATGCAGGCTAATGAGACACTCTAAGGATCATCATGCCCATTTCGGATAGGACAACAAAGGCCTTTAGCTGAAGAATTTAAGGAATACATCTCCAGCGAGGTAATTGTCCCTCTGCTTGTAATGAGTTGAGAGCTTTTTGTTTGCTTTTGATTCACCAGCCTGCTAATTAAATTAAAATGTAGAGATTGCAGACAGAATGTGTTAATGAAATTTGAGGCCCTTAAGATAATCACATGAGCACAAATGACTATTTTCAGGAGATGCATCTATTATTGAATTAAAAATGGAATTCACTGTTTGTATAATAGTGATTTTCATATGTGCATTTACGCAAAATATACCCCTTGACTACCATATGCAAAATACCTGTCAGTAAACAACAACATGTATTCTTCTTCTTATTATTATGAATAATAATAATAATAATAATAATAATAATAATAATGCATTGGTCAACAATGATAAAAAAAATCAAAAACAAAACCTGGGCCCCAATTACCAAAATGACCTTAGTGTTAAGGTCATCATGAGAGAGACCGATTAGTCTAATACTAATTAAAGATGATTTTCGATGCTTCTAGGAAACCCACCCCTGTTTATCGTGCATTTTTTTGCAAGCTGAATCCAAACATTTTCAGAATTTCTATTATTAGCAAAAATCCTTTTGGAAGCAAGTTTATACACATTTTAAGTGTAATGATGTCACAGAGCTCACCTCAGCTTCTCCCCTCAGGGTTGTGTAGTGTGTGTGTGTGTGTGTGCGTGTTCTCCTTAAGTGTCACGCCCCCTTCATTATCTCTTTCACTCTTGTCTCTTGTTCATGTCTCATGTGTCATGTTCATGTCTCTTGTTCATGTCTCATCTTTTGTTCATGTGTCATGTTCATGTCTCTTGTTCTTGACTCTTGTTCATGTCTCATCTTTTGTTCATGTGTCATGTTCATGTCTCTTGTTCTTGACTCTTGTTCATGTCTCATCT
>JAOXYF010000007.1:1904898-1912180 GCA_028565775.1 Sternarchorhynchus goeldii | reverse complement strand
TTTGTTCATGTCATGTTCATGTCTCTTGTTCTTGACTCTTGTTCATGTCTCATCTTTTGTTCATGTGCCATGTTCATGTCTCTTGTTCATGTCTCTTGTCTCTTGTTCATGTCTTGTTATCGTTTCCCATTTCACTTGTGGTGTGTTATTTATGTGTATTTAAGTACACATCTTGTGTATGTCTGTGTGTTTTTGTTGGCGTTCTTCCTGTGTGATTTGTGAGTGCTGGTACAGCGCTTCTTCACCATTGTGTTCTGTGTTCCTTTAAACATACATGGAAGACTCATCTTTTGCATCCTGCTTCTCACTCTGTGTCCCAAATATTATTATTTATAAATTTATAAATTCATAAATAATTCTTATTTATGAATAAGTGTGTAATGTAAAACTTAATTGCCATATCACTTAAAAAGTTTGTATAATAGAACAATTTTAAAACATTCAAATATAGCATAAAAAGTTCTATAACGTCCATCTATTTTAGTTTGTGGAAACCAAAAATTTTCATATGTAGCTGTTCAGCATTATTATTATAATTAGTGCTGTAGTTCTTAAAACTGTGACACTTTTGAAATTGAAGAGGGTGTAGATATTTTGTTATTTTTATAATTCACAGATCATTTATTTTCAAGAGCACGAAGAAACATGTTTTAAACATTTATTTAAATGATCGTTGCAAATAATGTAAACTAAGAATACCATATTTTGCCTTAAAAGTCACCGGGTCTTCTATTTTTAAAGATTGTAATTTGTATCGAATTATGGTTTTGAATGAAAAAGGGGAGCATTCAGTAAGAAAAGTGTGCAATTTGCTAAGATCCTACAGATGTTTTCTTGAATTTCTCCTCTAGTGTGACAAACATACACAACTTGTAGGATTAATGAAGGTAGAACATTACCTGCCTTCCACAGACACATATATACATATAATCTTTATAATAGACACTGTCGGGTTGGGTCAAGCTTCCAGGTATCTGATTTTACATGACTGCAGGGCTAAAAATATAAAGGCCTTCTACTATATTTGAAATAGGACTCTCATGTTACACGCCTTGAGGCAGTGTACATAACATGACATGCTCTATATGTTACACCGAGATATGAGAGTAGCTCAAATTCAGATAATATAAATAAAGATGGAAATAAAAGTTATATAGTATTTGTGATTATCAGATATCTTCTTCCTCTCAGAAGACTTGTTCTCTTGAGACCTAAATCTCTTAAGACCTAGAACTCTAAAGACCTGTTAAGACTGGGATTTAAAACATTGTAGAGTTTATGGAATTTTTAATAATGTCAGCTGCTGAAAATCCTTCCTATTCAATGGGCTGAGGAGCCCATAAAGAGGCCCTTAGAGGAACTCTTATTTGTCAGTGGGAAAATCTGTGAATGCAATCAAGTTAGATAACCTAAATTAATCTACGTCAAAGTGCATTACACATTTTAACTCCAGCTTCTGGCAGCTGATAGTGGTAAAAAACAAGAAAATGGAGAAATCTTAGTTGCCGGGGGTAAATCTGCAATAAGGTGACCTTTTCAATAACAACTCCACACTTGAGTGTCATGAGATTGGATAGTTCCATGGCTAGTGCTGTGAGCATCACACAGCCACAACTTTTCTCCCTATCACAAATGCATAAAAATGATAGCTTCTGCTGAACACTTAACACTGAGGGGTAAAGCTTTCCTTGCTGGCATATTTGAATTTCAATTCTGAAGCACATTTTCTATTCAAAGTCCTTTGGAATGATACAGTAGCATCTTCATGTATAACCAAACAATGTGCATTGTTTGTGGTTAGCTCTGTATGTGAACCCTTTCTATGTTGTATTATTGGAAAAGATTACTATCCAACATTGAATAGTGCCATATCCTCCTCAAGCCCACATTACATTGTGTGCATGTTTGTGATTTCTGTTGGTAACTAGGAGCACATGATAATTCTCCCAATTAAGTAGTGTTGTGGTTAAACACAAGTAGCTTTGCTCAAACAAATGAGGTCCTCAAGTAATGTCAGTGAGTTTGAAAATTCCAGTATCTTCATATGAGGATGTGTAATGTTAAGTGAGCGGAGGCATAATGCACACGCTGAGATAAACGACTTTCATTAAGATTAAATCCATAGTTAGGATCATTAACACAGTCCGTGGTCATAATACCAGGGAAGTCCAAGAGAGAAACAAAACCAGAATAAATCACTTAAACAGGGAAAAGAGGTACAAAACAATAAATAAGAAACTAGACAGGTAAACACTAGCATAAATGCAAAACCAATAAAGGCTGATAACACGAACAAGGAAAACAAAGGCACAGAACGGACTAGTAGACTAACAGGTAGTTGACTAGAGTAACAAGGTAAATAATTAAAGCAAAAAGGTAAACGGGGTACAGGTCACAAGAAACAAACAAAATGCATGACTGGATGACTATGGGAAATGAGAAAGATGCTGACTGGAAGGATCTAACAATATAGGAGACTAGAAACAGATGAGGGCAGACTAGAGGACCAGACATAATAGAAACAAAGAGATTTGAGGAAACTGGCAGAATGGTAGCTTGGTGCTAGAGACAGTGATGATGGGAAACTGACTAAGACAGGCGGGTAAGTCAAAGAAATACACAGGCGAACAGAGAACAGAATACAGGACACAGATAGAAAAAATGCTAAGAGCTACATACAGGCAAATAGAAAGCAATACAGGAAACAGACTGACTGGTTGCAACTGGTAATGACCAGAACAAAGGAAACACAGGTCTTAAATACAACACTTTACAAGGGCTAATGAGAGAAAGATAAAAGCAATCAAGGAAGGTAAAACAAAACAAAGAACAAAACCAGGAACTGAACAAAAACAACACAACACATGTCAGATCACTAAGACATACACCGGGAGAGCATTCGTCACAAGATGAGTGGCCTTAAGGATATTACTATGATTTAGCTTAAAAGTTTTGTGTGAAGGTCAAGCCTTGTTAATAGAGAGGGTTAAGGTACATTTTGAATTCTAGTCTGCTTTTTTTAATCCATCTTATTGGACAAAAGCATTTTCCCCATTATTCCTCCATATGTATAGGTCAAAGCTGAAGATGGTTCAGACAGAGGTAGCACAAGATTACTCTGGCTGAAAATGTCATCAACCATGGTTTGAGTATGACAGACAGGACAATGTGCGCAGCTCAACAGGTGGTGGCTTTGGAAATAAACATTCATTTTCAACTCTGTTATATTTTTTGGATGTATTTTATCATGTTGTACCACCACACTTTGCACACTCTTGCCGTTGTCTCTCTTGGTGCTAAGGCAGCCACCTATGATGCTTTTCCATGATGAAATTATGAAATTAATATACAGAGCACTTGTAGGGTGATGGACTATGGTTCTGAAAGAAAACAATTTGTTAAGGGTGCATCTTAAAAGAATGAGAGTTTGTGTGTGGGGGGTGGAAATCAATTCATACATAGGACAACACCCCTCCCAATCTGTATTTGTCTTAGAAACAAATATAAGAACAAGCCATTATCTTAAAATGACTTGTTACTATTAAAACATACATTCAATCAGGTGTGTCCAAACTCTTTTGAGTTTGGTACTGCAAACCTGGTACTGCACTAGTACAACAATAAAGAAAATCACCAAGAGATGATGTAATGAAACACAGAAACTAGGAACAAAACAGAAACACAATGAAATGCTGGCTAACAAGAATATACTTGGGGGAAAAAAGTAAAAACAAGCAATCCAAGATAAAGGGAAACAAAGCAACACAGAGGCCCGAGCAAAATACACCAAGCATCATGAAACAAATAAGATAAACACAATAACCAGCAAAGACCTGAACAGAAACAGGAGCATCTACACACAAACAAGAGACAGGTGACAACAATCAAGACGGATAACGAAACAAAGAAGCTGAACTGAACAAAACCAAAACAAAAAAGACCACAAACAGAACAAGAAAAGGAGAGGAGAATAGTTTCAAGAACAAACTTTGCTTCCAGATATTCTCCTTGACTGTATGGATCTGTTCAAGCATGAGCACAATTGATTTAACATGATGAAGTATTGATTAATTAAATCAATGCATTGAATGATATCAGTATTGGATGATAACAGATAATATTGCATTCTCATGAAGAAAGATTTGGAAATCAACACATTGAAATACATACAGCTACAGTTGGACCATACAGCTACATGGAAGAGTGAATGCAAGTGTGTATCAGAGCCTTCAACAACACGTGGTTCCTTCCTCGCATTCATCACATCAATTTTCATGCAGGGCAATGCCCCCTGTCACACAGCAAAAGAAGTAAAGCAGTTCCTTGAAACTGAAAACACTGAAACAATGAAATGGCCAGCCCAGAGTCCTGAAACCCAACAGAAAACTTCTGGAAAATCCTTGGCGACAAAGTTATGGCCAAGAAACCCACAACAGTCACAGAAATGTGGAAGAGACTAGAAGACGAGTGGACCAAAATAATACCAGAGTGGAGTGAGAGACAAGTGATGTCCTGTGGCCACAAATATTCTGAAGTCATTCAAAACAAAGGTCTGTACACTTCCTACTGATTACTGACTGTTGTAACCTTCAGAACATTTTGTTGTAATCTTTCTCTGTGCTACAATCATTGCTGTTCTCTAATTATGATCATCAAGTTTTTTGCAAAATAAAGGTTTCATGTTGATATACTTTGGTTATTTATGTAAACACTGTTCCAGTGACCCCTTACAAAAAAATGCTTCAAATGTAGATTACATTATTTCTGAAAAATTCAAGTGTTCATACATTGTTCTCTAATTTTGATCTCCAGTGTAATATATATATATATATATAGTCTCTTTCCTTCAAGCTCAGGTCCTAAACCACAGGCTTGGAACCAGTTTGAGTATCTTAGCTGTTCCCAAGACTGCACTCTTCTGGACAGAGATCTTGGATGTTCCTGGGATCTGCTGGAGCCAATTCCCTAGTTTGGGAGTCACAGCCCTTAATACTTTGATCACTACAGGAACAACTATTGCCTTTACATTCCACATCTTTTCTAGCCCTTCATTCAGTCCATGGAATTTGGTATTTTACTATATATAACATACAAATATATATGGAATGACATCCGACATTTCTGTCCAGAAGAGTGCAGCTCTGGAAACAGCTAAGACACTACACAGGATCCTCCAGCTCCTACAACTCTGGCAGAGAACCTGAGCTTTAAAGAAAGACTGTGAGGGCAAGAGAGGAATTCTTTTGATATATTTGCATGGAGACATCCCTCCAATTAATGCAGATATGTTCCAGACATCTGCCAAACAATCTTGTTAATTATAGATAAAATATATATAGACTCTTGGATCAAGGCTAACCTAACCTAGCTTAGACTTTTACATTTAAATTCCCATACAGGCACTTTCAGTTTCTGTGAGGATTCTGGAGGGTGTTTTTGTGTTTTGTGTCGAGTCTAGGCAAGAATCCTGATCCCAAAGTGGGTGCAGGCGGCTCTGGATTCACCTCTGCAGAAGCAGCGTTGCGTTCTGTCACCTCGAGCTCAAATCTCAGCTTCTCCTTCAGTGAGGCGCTGACCCACGAGCACATGCTTGGAGTTACACTGCCCTGCTTACGTTCTTTCTCGGTTGTCCACTGCATGGACATGATTGATGAGATTTTATATATATTTCCAAAGCACAAACAAATCATAACATAAAATGAAGGACATTTGTAAGCAAAGTGATTCATTAAATCAGGTCAAATGTAGAGACCAGAACCTGCTGCAGACCTTGACCTCTTCAGAGTCCAGCAGGCATCTCCACGCTGTCAGCCTTCAGGAATAAAATGACCACATGACTTTATGCAAATTCATGCAATGTTGCCTCAATTTTTCACAAGCCTACAGCATCTAGACAGTGACAAAGTTCAGAGAAATGCAACGTTTCCATGGCCGTGAACGCCCTCCCGAGACTCCTCCCCTGACTCCCCTGGTGGGGGAATGGATGGTTCTTCAGAAGTTTCATTTTCTTCAGGTTATAATGTTGTCAGTAACTTTACATCATACCAGAAAGTAAAAAATAAATATTGTTCCTGGCTGCACCAAGTTTCCCTTTAAATATTGCTTAGGCTAATTATCCACACATCGTCTTCTCACCAGAAGTTCAGCTCAAAAATGTAACTGCATGCCTGTCTGTATGCTCACATATTTATGTATGTATTTATGACTCTGCATGCGTTTATTTCTGTCTGCCTTTATCTCTGAGCGTTTGTTTATGTATATACATGTGTTGCGTTTGTCTGTTTATACATTTATATATGTGTATTGATTTATTTATGTACCTGCATTTATGAATGCAGCTGCACCGCGGCATGCGCTTTTAACTGCGTGTGCATTTATGTATGCGCATGTGTTTATGTATGTGCATATGTTTATGTATGCATATTCATTTATGCATGAGCCTATGTATATACCTGTGCATAAGTTTATATATGTGGGTGCATTTATGTATGCGCATGAATTTATATCCGCACGCGCGTTTCTTTCTGCGCATAAAAGATAAACTCAGCGTAGCGGCTGCTGGCCCATCACTATCACCCCCCGTTTGCCCTGACAGCAGCGCAACTAATGGAGGCCCCTCCCCCTCCCTGATCTCTACTAATACGACAACTAATACGTCTCCCAGCAATGCTTCTGCCCAGGGCTGCAGGGCACCGCAGTCACCTACTCCACCAAAGTAGCAGCCATTAGTTATTAGATATAAACATATTTGTTTATTCAGAAGTAAAGCAGGAGTGCAGAACTTCTAAAGCACATTGTTGTGATGATCATTAATGGAACATGTGTGAGGATGGGGAACTGAAATGAGAAAATGTAAATAATGAACACTCACTGTGGATAGAGGAACGTTGTTGTGTGCAGTACTGGACTGTCATCTTCTCTCTGTGGCTTTGGACATGAACAAGAACACACTCTCCCTCTCCCTCTCACTCACACACTCTCCCTCTCACTCACACACTCTCCCTCTCACTCACACACTCTCACACTCACTCCCACTCTCCCTCTCACTCACACACTCCCACTCTCCCTCTCACTCACACACTCTCACTCTCCCTCTCACTCACACACTCTCACACTCACTCTCACTCTCCCTCTCACTCACACACTCTCACTCTCCCTCTCACTCTCCCTCTCACTCACACACTCTCACTCTCCCTCTCACTCACACACTCTTGCAGGGTTAAAGATTTACACCTCAGACTCATGTGCAGAAGTATTTGTGGGTAATAGAATGAAAACTCCA
>JAOXYF010000007.1:1884088-1899798 GCA_028565775.1 Sternarchorhynchus goeldii | reverse complement strand
TATACCAACCAGACATAGCAGTGATGGACAAATGACAGAAGAGAACCATAGTGATATATGTAGCAATCCCAAGTGATAGCAACATCAGAAACCAGGAACATGAAAAGCTTCAAAAATATCAAGGATTGAAAGAAGTTAGAAAAGATGTGGAAGGTGAAGGCAACAGTGGTTCCCCTGGTAATCAGAGCACTAAGGGCTGTGATCCCCGTACTGGAGGAATGGCTCCAGCAGATCCCAGGAACAACATCCGAAATCTGAGAAAAGTGCAGTCCTGGGAACAGCTAAGATAGTACCCAAGTCCCCTAGTCTTCCATGCCTCTGATAGACGACCCAAGCTTGAAGGAAAAAGACCACCCAGGGGAGCTTACCTTGTTCTGTTCATTCTCTCTAGTCTATAGGTGCAGCATATGCACTGTAAAAAATGTGCTCCTAGTTTGTTGGTGCAGTATGAAAAATGTGGTTTGTTTTAAAAATTCATATTCAAATATGTCTAGCATTTTGGTGTGAATATTTTATTTTGAGAATAATGTTCATGGTTTTGAAGTCAGTGTGTCATTTTGCTTGTAATATTCTGTCTAAAGATTTGTGTGGCTGTGGGCTTATGGGTGGGCAGGAACTCCCAGGAGTCCTTGCACATCTCTGCTTCCCTTTGTTTAGTTATATTTCTTGTCTAATGTTGTGTTAAATATTTGATTTATGCATATGCCATTGATTTAGTTTAGTTGTGTTCTTATTCCTTTTAATTGGTGTGATATTTTTTACCGTCTGTGTTGTGTGCTCTTCTAAGTTAACTGTCACCCATTTTCCCTGCTAAGACAGCACTTTTTCTGTTGTTATTGCACTTCTTAATAAAGAGCTTGTTTTTTGAAAACTGAAGATGCTGTTTTGCAATTCTTTTTCTTTGATGCTATAGCATGTATTGTAAATGCACAAAAATAAATAAATATATATATATATATATATATATATATACATACACACACCACAACAAATAGCCTGAAATGTCTCAAAGTCTGCTTTTAGGTGACATGGTGAAAACTGTATTTGTATGTTATGGTCACGTAATAAAAATTGTGGCTATAACATCCTTCCCTCACTGAGAACATCCTTCACTTACAAGATCAATAACACATGGCCATGGGATCCTATCTTGCGGCCAGAACTTAGTATTACAATGATATTATTACATTCCCTTTAGATATTAGTCAAAGTCAGATTTATTTTTATTGCACTTTTTACAACAGCTGTTGTCAAAAAGCAGCTTTACAGATGTTTGCGTCCAGGCCTCTAGTGAACAAGCCAAAGGCGACAGAGGCAAAGAAAAACTCTCTAAGAGCATGAAGGGAGAAAAACCTTGAGAGGATGACAAACCTCCTCTGGATGACAGCAGACACCACAACAGAAACAATGTGAACAATAAAAATAAAACCAGTAATACGTAAGCAATGGAAGTCTATTCCAGGTTCCCTGCCCAGTTACAGCTTGAAACAGCTTCCCAGTTAGACTTGAACCTTCTCATTGCTTGGGGGGAGTAAAGGAACCAGGGCAGTGGAGAAGTAGGTGGCTGAGGTGGTAGGAGCTACAGCAGTAGGAGGAGTCAGGGTGGGAGAAGCCACAGCAGCCAAGACGGATCATGGCTCAGTAACATGACCCCTGAGTAGATATATCTTGGTTGAAAGAGAGGATAAATTGTTAGGTATAGTCAAATACTAACATGTGTAAAACATATAAATGGTCAAAGGTGGACTCTGACAGATCTAGCTGTAGTAGCATATAGTTAAAAAGAGTGAGCCAGAGAAAAACAGACATGAGAACTCCCTGGTACATCAGCACTCTGCCACTCTCAGCAACTTCAGCGACAAAAAGAGATGAAGTGACAGCATCCCATCATCCCTGTTAATCATGACTTTCAATGCCCATGAACCCCCAGATAAACACCTTTACCTAAGATGAGAAGTTTTTGATGAAATGCCTAAACAAAAGGTTTTCAGTCTAGCCTAGTGTTAAAGAGAGACTGCTGAGTTTCAAACACGGACAGGATTCTATTGTATGGGAGCTTTATACATAAAGAATCTGCCTCCTGAAGTAGTGTAGGCCAAACCCTGGTCTCTGCTCATCTACCCCCACTGCTATGCATACCTTTGATCTCTCACAGAGATAAGGGTGGTAAAGTCACAGTGGTCACTTGGGCTGTGCTCACAAATGATCAATAATTCCTGTGGCTGTGTTTATGGTGGGAGGATGCCAACAAGTGGGTTCTTTTGATTGGTCAGTAGAAGCAAATCTGGTTCTTGGTCAACATAAAATAGAAGGAAGTCTGGCCTAGGGGAGAGATGCGGAGAGACTGTGCAGAGGGTTGTGGAGGTTTGAGGAGAGTGGAGCTGGAGAAGAGGGTTTGGAGCTGGTACACTGAGAAGTCAGGTTTGGAGAAATCTCTCCTTGGGCCTTGCTCTCTTTCTCTCACTCTCTCTCATCCTTTCTCTCTCTCTTTATTCATCTATTAGTTAATTTATGAATGGGCACAGAATATTCTTAATGATGTAACTGTTATTCTTAACGTGTATTGCCTCATTGCAAAATTTAACCGAATGGAATGTGTAACAAAATGGCTTGAAATGTTCAAATAAACCCTGTTACCTTAAACTAAACTCTTCATCCAGCATTTTGATTTATAGGAATACACCAACTAGAGTGCTAGTTAAATAGCTTGCCGATACCAATTCCCTGCAGAGTATCCAATCTGTGGTGCATGTTTACTAGGTTAAACTATAAATTAGGATAGCCAAACAGGCTGTTTTAGCATTAAGTAACTTTGTAAAACTGGTTACGCATAGAATAGAATGTATTCTTCATAACGCATGTGTACGATAAACATTATGCTTTACACGCATTAAACCTTCAACCGCTCCTATTTCTGCCATTGGTTGTAAGTAAGCAGGGTAGGGGTAAGTAAATATAGTACAGAAAACCCCTACAGTAGTGTCCATATTCTATGTATTAATAAAAGACCTGCACTTTTGGCTCTACATGTAATGTTTAATGAAGCGAAGCAGAATGCAATTGTTGAGGCGAACAATCTTTAAAGAGCGCATATAGATACTCAGTCGGGTATATAATGGGAACGTATGACAACAGGAGAACAGGCAAATGAGAGAAACAAACTAAGAAGAGGCAAGACAGCTAAACAAAATACAATCTAAGTACAAACTGAACAACCAGGGAACAACGAAATGCAGTAAAAGAAGTTATACGCAGGAGAACAGTGAATGGAATACAGTACCTATAAGAGACAGGCTACTAAGAATTACACTAAACACCACAGACTAGTGAGTAGACAACAGATACGGATTAGGGACAGAACTAAATACAAGTCAGGCAGTTCAACAGAGACTATAAACATACTGGAAATAGGAAGCGAAAAAAAGGAGCTACGTAAACAGACACAAAATCAGCTCTAGGAGATATACAGGAAGACACAAACAAACTAGAACGAAGCAAGACAAACCCAAGAGAGCAGGAAAACGCTGGAGGTATAAATGGGAGAATGAAATCGAACAAGCAAATCATCAATGAGCAATAAACAGATGGACTGGCTCATAGAAGGAATGGCCAGCGACACAAGAGCAGAAACACAGGAAGCGAACTAAAGAGACTGAAACAAAGAACAGGTGTAAAAAATAATGTGTGGAGACTAGAAACAAGAGAAATGAATAGGAACTGAACAAAGAATTCTAGACTGGTTACCAGGGGAACCAAGACGCTAGCAGAGGGGAAGCATGCCATTAAGTTTTCTAGTTCTAGTACAAACTCTGGCTCTAGTACAAATATCTTTTCCACATCATGTAATGACACAGTAGGTTTTTTCCAGGCTCAGAATGAGGCAGAGGTGGTGCAGTCCTGATCATGTTCACACATATGCATCATGCCTTCACCTGGCTGAAACACTTTTACAAGCTGTGTAGAACTATTGTAGGACTTTTTTTAGTGATCTAATTATTAGAAGTAAACACTTTCTTAAAATAAATTCTGAATTTATGAAACTGTTAATAATTATGATAATGGCATGGGGTGAGACAGGTACAAATGAGGAACATCTTTATTATGCAGCTCAAAAAACTACAAAAAAAAGACACATCAATCCAAGAAGAAGAAAAAGACTGAACACACTGGCACAAACTCCTGCAAGGCAGTGATGAGAGCAGGTTACTCCAAAGACATCTTCTTAAGTGTTGCGACATACAGCACCAAAGGAGAATAGCTTTGGGCTTTATGTAGGGAGAATACAAACAAGGTGCAGGTGCTCATGATGATGAGTAACGATCAATAAACAGGTCATTGGGAGTGGGACAGGTGTGTGTGTGTGTGTGTGTGTGTGTGTGTGTGTGTGTGTGTGTGTGTGTGTGTGTGTGTGTGTCAGTGTCTGTGGGCGTGTCCCTCTGGCTGAGTGCTCAGCACACCATAACAATAATTAAATACAATATAAAATCAATGTGTTAATTTATACAGTTAAGAAACAACAAAGTTGTTTAAAATCAAATTAAAACTAACAATAAAATATTATTTTCATTTACAGTTCACATGTGTCCTTTTGCAGTGTAGGTGAATATAAATATAAACTTACTGCATCTCATTAGTAACATGAATTGCTATGAAAAGTTCAGCGGACAAACTGGATGTTGCATTCAATTCAGCTGCCCTTCAAATTTGCATTTCCTTTAAATCACGTGTGCTCACGATAAAGAAATCATGTGTGCAGACGTGCTCACAGTAAAGAAATCACGTGTGCAGATGTGCGCACGATAAAGAAATCACGTGTGCAGACGTGTTCACAGTAAAGAAATCATGTGTGCTGACGTGTGCTCACGATAAAGAAATCAGTGTTGGAACTGAAACAAAGAGGTTACTGAAAGGTTTTATGGTCATGTTATGAAGTGCACGGGTTTCAAATATATTTGTAGTACAGCTGTTTTGTATTTTATTTTGATTAAAAAAATTCATTTGATTCATTTCATGAAATGCCAGCTGGGTTATCTCAACATCATGTGACAAGCACAAATGTTCTGTGATTCTGTCATCAGGAATATAATCTGTCTTTTTTACTAGAAACCACTATATGAATTAGGACTGCAGTGACTAATACAATTTCTTGTATCGTATTCAACCTGGTGTTTCAGCTAGAACACCAATTAAGGTGAGTTTAATAACAGCCTTTGGCATAGGACATATTGTAAAAGTATAGAATGTTACACCACACTGCTTAAGATAATAGTAGCTCTAGGTGTGATCTGCAGTATAAATCTGTGGAGTAGAAGCAACAAGACCTGGGTATGGCTGCTGCCCTCAATCCTTCACTACAAAGGGTAACAGAAGTGGGATGGCACTGTGAGGATATCGGAAGCATATTCATGGTTAAGAACCCACCACCCCTCGCTGTAAAGGAATGGTACAATACCCAGTATGAACCCCAGGTGAGGAGAATGGGCACAACCCTGGATGAAGGGTGGACACATGGAAAGTGTGAAGCACAGAGGTGTGCTTCCTGGAGGGAAAGGCAGTGTGATAGAAAACTCCATAGTGTGATGGAGATCACTGAGGCAGATGATATGGGGGCTCTGGCTGCCGTGCCAAAGAGATGGTTCTTTGGTCTGGTGGTCAGCTGTAAGACCTGGATTTAAGAGTTGGATGCGGTTGCTGCCTCATGCTTTCATTATATTTGTAGACAGAAATAATACAAAGTATATAAAATTTTACCTAATAAACAGAAACACGCTCACTGGCCACTTTATTAGGTACGCATGTTATAGACAGGCTGGACTGAGTATTTCAGAAACTACTGATCTACTGGGAATTTCACTAACATTTAAAAGGAATGTTCTGAAAACGAGAAAATATCCAGCGAATGGACGTTCCTAGAGCAAAAATGCATTGTTGATGCCAGAGGTCAGAGGAGAATGACCAAACTTGTTTGCACTGATAGAAAAGCAACAGAAACTCAAATAACCACACGTTACAACTGAGATATGCAGAAGAGCATCTCTGAATGCATAGCACGTCAAACCTTGAAGCAGATGGACTACAGTAACAGAAGACCACACCGGATGCCACGCCTGTCAGCTAAGTACTAACAACTGAGTTTACAATTCATATGGGCTCACCAAAATTGGAAAATAAAAGATGAGAAAAAATGGTCGAATTGGTCTCGAATGTCGAATTTGGTAGGATCAGAATTTGGTGTAAATAACATGACGGCATGGAGCCTTTGAATCAACAGTGCAGGTGGCTGGTAGTGGTATAACGGTGTGGGAGATATTTTCTTGACACACTTTGGGACCCAGACTGCCTGAGTATTTTTGCTGACCGTGCCTTTCCCATCTTCTAATGGTTAATTCCCGCAGGATGATGTGGCCCATGTCACAAAGCTCCAGTCACCTCAAACTGGTTTCAAGTTCACTGTTACCAGATTTCAATCCAGTAGAGCACCTTTGGTATGTGACAGAATGGGAGATTCATATCATAGATGTGCAGCCAACAAATCAGACAAAGAATTAAGGTAGTTCTGAAAGCAAAAGGGGGTGGAACCCAATACTAATAAGGTGTATATCTTAATGCACAAGATGCAATATAATACATAATCCTGCACTTCCTGTCCATTACGCGGCTCTGACTAGAGTAATTCCAGTATATCTGGTGCTTAGGCACTGACTCAATGATGTCAACCAGATATCTACAAAGCATTGCTATGTCTACTGAGAGATGCATTTAAAACCACTAACTTCTATACTTCTATACTTCTAACTTCTATACTTGTACAGCAACATAAACACTTATACTAGGACCAGCGTGATTCTTCTATTTTAGCAGTGTTCTAGTTTAAATGTATATTGATCTCTATCCTACTTACTGGCTAGGATGCATTCTGTGAGTAAACAACAAAGTACTTTTGTAAGTCACCTGAAAAAGAGCATCTGCTAAATGCCTTAAATGTAAAATGAATTGAGGGAGCAATGCACAAATGAATTGCATCTTCAAATCAGCATAAACACAATAACAGAAAATAAGTATGTAAAATGTTACCTCATTAAGTGAACTAAATATGCACAAGGGCCGATGTGCCTGTTAATAAAAGTACAACTCTAAGCAACACCTGTAAGTGATGTTAACATCCTGTTTGAAGATAACAATGTGAAATAAACAAGAATAGCTTACATTTGAACAGTAAATGCACAATGTCTAGCCAAAAAGGAATGCAGCTTACTGACCCCAACAGAAAGATTCCCAAATAAATTATTGCTAGCTACATTTACCACAAGTAAACTCTGAGCCCGTGGGAAACACGTCGGGTGGTGGTGGTCCAGTGTGGTGGCTGTTGTAATGTGGCTACAACTAAATAGCACCTAAACAACAGTTTTCATGGGAAGACAGGAACACATTTTACATTTTAAAGTGATATTTAACTGTATGACTATGTAACCACTTATAGATTTAATACATAGATTAAATATGGATCAAAATAATGGCTAATTCCATTATATAGTATGCTTTAAAAGATGAAAGTAACTAAAATGTCTTGCATTATATTGAGCTATAAACACCATCCAGCTTACCTAATGAAAATGCATTTTGTTCTGGGAGTAATGTTAGGAGCCACTAGTCTGCCAGAGTCACACTGTTTGTCTGGGTTGACTTGCCTAATTGCAGCTTCCTGTTGTTCTCATTGCTGTGCAGTTTCCTCATTGGTAATTTCAGGCTCCAGCAGATATCTGGGAATCTCATTCAGATAAAAATAGGCTTACATTTGTTTGTGTTTGCATATGGTCCTTAGACAATACTTTAAACAAATCTTTCTCTCATTGCTCCCTGTACAAATTGGACTTGTTAGTAAAACTAGTGTATTTGCTGATGAATGGGTTGACAGGGACACTATTAATGAAATTAAGTTGTAGTTTGATTTGAAGAAGGCCATTCAGTCTGATGATGCTACCTGTCTTCTTCATATCTTCTTAGCTATGTTCTCCTTCATAAGTATGTCATTACCTAAGAAACTTGCAATTAACCAGAGTAGCTGCATGTTTAACAGTTGGGTTTTTTTTTAACAGTGGCCATGTTTTTTGCATTTCAATACCATCACCACCACCAATTTTATCACCAGTTAAAATTGATTTTTTTGTTTGTTTTTGTTTGTTTCCAGAGATGTAATGATGCTCTCATGGGTGTTCTTCAAACAACAAAGTTGTGTTTTCTTTTCTCCAACAAGGTAGTTTATGCAGAACATGTTTAATATACTTGTCGCTGTATGCATGCCGTGTGTGGCTGATTTGCTCTTGCACTGAGGCCTGAAATTCACTGGCAATAGGTACTGGCAAAGGAAAGTCAAAATCAGGAGCCTTATGGTATCAGTAAATGTGAGCCAAATTTCCATTTTGATACCGTATTGCCAGCAAGTCCAATCAGTTGTGCAAGCAACTTATGACATATTCATTAATGCCTCATCACCGATAATACAGGAAAGAGAAAAAAATATTGCTATCTGCCAATTGGCATAATACACATACACACAGTAAAACACGATGACAGAAAGTAAAACTAATGAAAATTACTGCTGAGAAGGAAATACTGCCATTGTAAAATAATTCCAAAATCTATAAAATGTACATCTACAGGGTTTTACATTAAACTTCTACATTAAATGTTGAGTAATCTTCTATCTAAGAAAACTATGCTCTGTTAGCCTGTTACTAACAGAGTGTAGTTTATTGCCTTTTCTCTCCACGAGAAGAGAACCATCCTAACGACTAAAACAAGGACACACATAGTATCATAGAAACAAATGATACTATATATGATACTATATATCATAGCTCTGATAAGGTTGCCTTTTTTTCCCAGTAGACATTTCCACAAACCTGCTAATGTGTGTTGGTTGGGCTAAATTAATGTATGGAAAAAAACCACTTAAAGGTATATTCATTAAGCTATTTTAAACTATAATGTAATGTATTCAAAAACCTAATGCAGCACTAGAAGTTAAAATGAAAGTATCCAATTTATTTAAATTTAGATATATCAGATATTTTGGTAATAAATAGTCTTAGAAGTAGTTCACATCTCGTCTGTCCACAGGAGCCTACTTTAGTGGACTCAAGTATTTCAGCAAAGTTTTACAATTTCGTAAATTAGTTCAACATACAAGTGCTGCACTAAATCTTTGTTACTTATTGTGTCAGTTGTATTATAGTCACGCAAACAGACCAACAAATCCTACGTATATGACAAGAGGAAATCTGCCCAAGTGATTGTTTTCCAATTTAGGTAAGTAAATAGTTTTTTGGCCAATATCAACATCAACTCTTCTCTGCATTTGTGAAGTCATTTAGTGGATGAATATGTCCTTTTGCTTAATATAATAAAATAAAAATTTTATTTGTCACTGCAAACATATATGCTGTAAACATATGACATCATTGTTGTCCCAATGTACATAAATGTTACATAATTGTCAGTATCACTCCTTATGGACAATTTCTACCAAACGTGTGTGAGTGAGAGAGTTTACAATCCAGATGCATGGAGTGATTTTCATCTAATAAGAAAATCAAAACTAAAGGGTAGCAATGAAGCATTGAGCACCAAGTAAAAGAATTTCACTGAAACATTTTTCTCCAGGAATATTTCCAGAATGTAAAAATAAATCACACATGGCCATCCAAAATACCAGAAACTAGATATGTATTACTTATTCAGGCCTGGAGTTGCTCTCTTTTTTCCTCTCTTACGAAGAGTTTTTATTGGTTTGACTTTCCATCAGACCACATTGGAACCACAATCAATAGTGTTTAATTGCAATCGAATGTGTTTGTCTCTCCTTGCACACATTCACCACAACATTATTCACCTTACATTCTGTGAGGACCACAATGATTGATTTCCAACTTTAACTATTGGCAAGTTGTTTCTAGAATTTGCTCCTTCACTGAGCTTTAGGCTTTTTTTCCACCAGGGGCTGGTTTGATAAAGTGCCTGCAGGTGATTCACTCTCATGCATTAGTCTTTGCCACTACCATTGTAATTTCCTATCTGTCTGTAATATTTTAGTTCACAATGTCGTACAAAATCAAGATTCAGAACATGTACTACACATATTATAAACATATTACATTTAAATATCACATGATGCATTTTCTTAACATGGAACAGTATTGTGTGCTTCAAATGACATGCCAACTCAAGTCAACTCAACGACAAATCAACTCGAGTGTTGATTGAGAAGGGCTAAGATTTCTGTCAAGCCAGAATTATGGATCCCATTAACATGGAGGCTTTTAAGGTGATAAGTATTTACTCTCTACCTCCAACAAAGCATCTCTGACAACCTGCACCTCAAACCCCCCCCATTTCACATGTATGTCGGGATACATTTCCTTTCAGCTTCATCAAGCTTTGCCTATTCATTGTTGTTAATTAGCTCACTGGGAATGTCCTGTACTTCTCATTTGTTCTCATTTTCTCTTCCTGCATTTGATTCATGTCTGAAAATATAGACTAAAAATGATATATAGAATAAAACAATATATCCAAATGCATTAGCTCAGCAATGCAGGAAGTTGGGCTAATTTAGAATCAAATCAATTGTCCAACTCAAAATATAACCTTAATTATAGCATTTTTATACTATTTTGTCTTAAGACAAAGAAACAAATGGATTACAATTATGAGTTTTATTATAGCAACAAACTGATCATCAATATTTATAAGGAGATTGTTTATTTCTCTTTTATAATCACAAGCATAATGCTATGACATACTAGTCTGACATTGCTGTAACTCCTTCACTGACTGAGTTAGTTGCATTAGACTGGTCCCAGTCATTGGAGTTAGTTGCATTAGACTGGTCCCAGTCATTGGAGTTAGTTGCATTAGACTGGTCCCAGTCATTGGAGTTAGTTGCATTAGACTGGTCCCAATCATTGGAGTTTAAAACTACAATGACATGCTATTTTGTTTTGTTTATTTATTTGTATACTTGCAGAGAGGCCCAGTTTCTTATAAGAAAAGGCTGACCAGGGAGATCTAAATGAGACACCATCACTGCATGACCTGCTTTTGTCCATGTATGAAAAACCATTAATATTATCATTATTACCCCCCACGATTATCTTTGCCATCTCACATTTTCAAACATCAGCCATTTGTTTAGTTTTGGGGGGGGGGGGGGGGGAGTCACTGCAGATTGTTCCCAAGGCAATTCATCATCAATTCCACGATTTTCCCTCAAGTGTCCCTAATGTGTCATGTACAATAAACGACTTTCAAAACCTCTGCATTGTTACCCTGCTCACACTACAGTATATTTATAGCCTGTGACCTGTTGTTTTGTGGACATGGAGGCCTGCACATAACATGAGTGATCACAGACAAAGCTCACTCTACTCGATCCTTCACGTATGTATCTCATGTGTCTTGGCCAGTGTGGCATTTGTGCAACTGGCTATAGTTGGTATTCCTGCATTTGTCTGCACAAACGAAACAAGAAAATGTGAATAAAAAGAAAATTGCAGAGGAAGGATTTGTTGATGACATATGGGCAGCAAGAGCTTGTCTGTTCTTCAAAGAGAACTGAAGGTTATCGTGCTGTTGTTCCATGTTTTATTTATTTATTTTTTTTGCATTGCTGCTACCACTGCAAGATTCATCGCTGAGAAATTTCATATTATTGAAAATATTAGAGCATCTGAAATCATCTGGTGTGCATTCAGCATAAGTGGCCATTTTTACAAACAGAGGTGAATATGAGGTAGTTGTTGTGAGCTAACTGTTCCGACGAGCAGCTGTTGCGCAATTCTTACAGTGTTTACTTCTCTTATATAAAACTCATTTCCTTTTAATTAACTGCTGTACTTCAATATCTGGCTATTATTTCTATAAACAATGTTTTGATTCATTTTGAATATATTGAAATAAATGTGTAATTTAACACTGCAATATTCTAGCTATGTACTTTTTTATATTATATAGATATAACAGCACAGCTACACTGAAAGAAAAAAAAAACTCCCACATTATGTAGTAACATTTTTACAAAAATGCAAAAGAATTGACCTTGATGTACTGTAAATACAGCAGAGTTATGCTGGTAGCTGGTATCGGTGGCATGGGCATCTTAGTGGCAGCCAGAATGAACTTGGGCATGGCTGAGAATAGGTGCTACTCCATTCTAATTGCCACTGTGCTAACTTGCATTGCTGCTGTTTGGTAATCAACCCTTGAGTGAATATTCAGTTAGCCCAGGCTTACACACTGTGCCTGAGGTTGGTGAAGTCTTCTGAATAGGCCAAAACAATGTGACTGAAAGAGCTGAAAGAGTAATCACTGGCAAATGTACAGTCTTACTCAGAATGTGGAAAAGGAGAAATCAGAAATAAACAATTGTGGAAGAAGAAACATCCGAGAATCAATCATTGGCAGTTTGTGAGTCGTAATGTAAAAATGCAGGTAAACACTAACTTCACCGAGTCAGACAAGACAGGAGCAAACAGAGATTAAATACAGTATAGCGACACATTGATTATCTGTCTAATAAGCTCCAGGTGCAGGGGCCCATGCATGTCAACTGGGAATGGAAGAACTGTTCAGTATCATAGAGCGGAGACTCCCTCACAGCTAAGAAAGTCTCTGCTAAAAACTGGGGGTGCAAGTAATGTGTCATTTGGTTGTTTGTACGTTTGTTGACTTTAAATCATTTACTAATGATTCTGTACTTCATATAATGAAATCATGTTTCAATATATAATAAGTCTATTATTTGACGTATATTGTGCAATATTACAATTAAATTGCATAATTCCATTTCATGCTGTGACAGTGTTTAAACTGTTTACTCTTTTATTATTTTCCTTATACAAAAACAGACACGCAGTGAAGACCAGCACGTTTTGGATTTCACCACCCAGGAGCACATGCAAATAAAGAGGCATTCTCACATGTGAGTCTTTAGCCCTGCATACCAGCACGAGACATACTTTTGACACAGTGCTCTCATTACACGCACCTTCTCTACAAAGGCGAGATTACTACAGTAATCTACAATAATTACTACAGTAATCTTGCCTGAGTCCTGTAAAAGTGTGATTTTATTAGGCACATATTAATGCACCATAGTGATAATATATTCAGCCTACAGCAAGTGCACTGCGATTCTTTCACCCCACTATCGCATAACTTGAAAAACAAAGTAACACAATAAATCAAAATGGTCACATTGCAAAATTAACCAATCACGCAGTGTTGATAGTTTCCGCACAGCAGACCACATCAAAGCTTGCTAGAAGTGAACCCCAGACCACTGATTTAAGAATGACCAGAGATCAGTCCTCTGGACCATTCGCATACTTGAAAACAGTGTTCACACTTGAACAAACTTACTGAAAATGCGGAGCAAGCAGACTTGGGTCAGGAAAAAAGTTCTTGTGTGAAAAGGACCTATCTATACACTCAGGGACCAGTTGTCCAAAAGTTATTGCAGAAGTTATTGTCTCAAATTCAGCAAGCTAGGACAGTATGTTATGTCTCTAAATCCACAGTATATTAAGTTTGGCAAGATACAACTTTCCAGTGCCAAACCCAATGGTACAACTGCACAGTCCAAGAATTTGAGGGGCACAGTGCACATTGGAAGTTCTGGCATGCTGACTTTAAGGCTGAGCTAGCTATTGATTCGCTGAGCAGCAGAATTGAGTCTTAGACACTGCCCCCAGGGGCCTGGCAAAGGAATCCTGGAAAACTGGGTTTCTGTGAAAATCGAATCATTTGCATATTGAATTGTGTAATGAGTTTTGGAAAGTGGAGTCCTCTAAAAGACTATTGAGGCAAGCAGATGGATGGTTGGTGTGGCAGTGGGGGCTGATGATCCACCGACATAATGATTCCTGCATCACCTACTGTTTGCATAAGGCAGTATTGTCTGCACTGCTGTTATTTAGCAAATGTGTTGGTTTCCCTGTCTTTAGCTTGTCTCTGGTCTGGTTTTTGTTTTCTTTTTATTGGGGGGGGGGGGGTGGTGTTTTTATTTAAATTCATTGTTTGATGTTATAGCTGTACGTTTATGCTTATAAATGGTAATAACCTATTCCTCTGCACCATGGTTTTTTGTCCAGTTTATTCATATTCTGATCACTATCTGGATGCCTTAGCAGTGTTTTTACATCTCGTCGTAATCCACTGTTCCATTATGGTCTCAAATGGAACTGGGTCATTATAGTAGCTCAAGGCTATAGCTGTACTCTTTACAGTGCACCTGTGGGGGCTTGCTTAATGCCTCGTTTTCCTACCAACTCCTGCAAATAATTGTCATTTGCACTTCAGGTGTGCTTCCATCTTACACATCCTGTGGTCAAGATACGTCTTTAGCCTGGATCCTTGCATCTTTTTAATGGCATATTCCCCTGTGACATTTGCAACTGGCTTGAGTCAATAATATTAACATTTGTTAAGCTACTGGTTTCCAGCTCTTCCTCCGTGATGCTCTGAGAAATTCCAGATGTAACTTTCTGACCTGGCTTTTCATTTCTGAGGAAATGGAAAACACGGTGAAAAAATGAGGGTCTTTAATTGTCCTTTTAAAGGTATTGCTGACCTTGGGAAAAAAGCCATGAAGTCAGTTTTTATTACTATGCTCTTATTTTCTGCCATTTTACATCCTTTGCAACAGATGAAAGATTGTTTTGAATCACAGCTGCAATTGAACTCTCAAAATAGTGCAACAGATTATTATTGTTTCTATTTCTTTGTGAAAATGTATAAAAATGATTTTTATGAGGATTTCATATGTTAGGTACTGTGTTCCTATCGAGGGCTATGACCCCTTCCTGCTGTTTTGAAAGTAGTTGAGCCTGTCACAGTAATCAATGCCACCCTCTGATCAAATAGCGAGTTCCATTGTCTCGGACTATAGCACCACCCCGCTGAGGTTAGAGGCCTGAATGTTAGTCCTCCCTAGTGTTTGACATTTCCCTCTACCCCTTGTCATTGCCGTTCTTCATCTGGTCTTAGCATACACATATGACAAGGATCATTCCACAGGCACCGACATTTTCCACATTTAAAAAATACTAGAATTAGCTTCATCATCTATATCACACTCCAATAACCATGTACCTGAACAAAAAGGTTGATCTGACCTTCTTATCGATCAGGAATATACTGCTCTGCATGGAAGGTGCAGCCAATACAAATCTTGTTCATATAGGATTTTGCAGTTGATTGCAAAATGTTGGACAATGCCACATTCAGTAACGTAGAAATGTAGAAAGAATTGAGGACTGACCAGTGTTGGCTGTCTGGTCACAGTAAAACATACGTTTTTTGATATGCATACATTCCTGTAAATGGAATATTTGTGTGCCAGCTGACTGTGTTTCAAATGGCTGTGTTAGTTCATTTGAAAGGGTGATCTATAATATGTTTATAGATGTAATATGTTTTAGTTATTAGTCAACTATTTCCAGTGTTTTAATTATTTCTATTTTTAAACTGTATGTATGATCCTGTTAATTATCATTAAATGGGCTTAGGCTGAAACACAGACAGAACTGGTCAACAGAAAATCTGTACTTTTAACCTATCCCCTCTCCCTGACCACACTCTTTATTTCCCCCCTCATTTACTGCAGTGCATGTGTATTTTCATTTTACATTTGCTATCATATTTGATTATAT
>JAOXYF010000007.1:1873645-1883988 GCA_028565775.1 Sternarchorhynchus goeldii | reverse complement strand
TTGTTTATATATATATATATATATATATATATATATATATATATATTCATATTCTCGTGGGAAGATTCCTTCCCAAGATTCTCTTGGGATTCATTTTTTTCTTATTTTTAGTAAAACATGTCCACTGGCAGGGTGACTAGTTCTCTATTATTTGGCACACTTAAGTGTCATATAAAATATCAAAATAGAATGCCAGGTGTTGGGTGCAGTTGGACACCCTGTATTCCTGGCAGTCTGGCAGTTTAGCTACAATACAGTAAATGCCTAGGAAGGCAGGCTATTACCATTGTGAGGATATCTTACAGCTTTGCTTTCAAAGCACAGAAACTTTTTTTCAGATTATCACTATTTATTTTAACCTTATCCTTGTACAGTATTCAGTTGAAAAACACAATTGTTGCAATTTTCTATTTTGTGATGTATCTGTCTTTATTATTTGTGTGTAGTCTACCATCCAGCCAGAAAAAAAATATGCTGTATATGCACTGGTGCATTATAACATTCAAAATTAGTATTACTTCCTGCTCATAAACTATAAACTTATGAAAGTAAAATAGCTGTTTGTGTTTACCAGTAGAGCTTATTTATTTGGAATTCTCCTGATAAAGTACTTTGCTTGTTCTCCCCTATATTTTTCCCACCAGGTATCTTTTATGGGCTCTAGCTTTAAACTTGTCTCCCACATAGTGTAATATTCTCCGATACATTTCATGTCTTGCTGATGATTGTGGTATAATCTTTAAAGTTTCTAAACAAGTGACGTCAGAAATCTTACCAGAAAGCGTCTGAATTGATGAATAGTTAGCAGGTGTTCTTCACCCTTACAGAAAGCCATTAATCTCATGCCTGCAAGAGCAGGAGACAAAAGCTTTGTACAGTGAACAAAGCCATTGCTCACCATTATGCATTCACGTCTCTCCCTGTCATGAACTGATGGTAATATGTCTTTCTTGCCTCTGGGGAACCTACTGGAGCATCCATTTACAGACTACAAAAAAGAGTTAAGAGACAAATACCCAAAGTCATTACCTCTAACAACTTTTAGGAAAGGTGAAATGAGTGAGAGAGACCAATGCTCTGTCATGGTAATTGTTAAATGCTTTAGAGGGGGAGTGGAGGAATGAGCCTCAGGTGGCCATGCCAACTTAATATCCAGCAGCGCTGATTTATTGCCAGATAATCACCCTCATAATCCTCTATGAAAAATGGGATTATTTTTGCCACCTGGCTTTTCATGTTTATTTAACTAGATACTATCTAATCAGTGGTGTCAAAATGAATGACATCTCTCCATGAACTCTGAAGGAAGAAGCAGTTTTACATTTTTTTTTTAGATTTTTTTTTTTCCTTTGTTGACTTATCATGATTCAGCTTCTTTTAAGGATATGGCATTTCAAAATTATGTTACTTTTCTATCTTTTGCCTTTTTCTGTCTTTAATTTAAATTATTATTTAATTTAAATTATTATTTTAATTATTCTTTAATTGTTTTAATGACATAGGCAGCACTGACAAATTTGTCAATAAAAGTATCGTAGTTTGTATTATTATACAATCAATTGGCTCCTTTTTGTTTTAAATATAGTGTTAAGCATCCCTTTTATAATATGTATACAAAAAGAGAAGGTTGGTAACTTGCCTTTAATTAAGACGATTACATGTCTTTGCACAATCCCTGCTGAATCCTTACTACTCCTAACACATGAATTATGGACATATTATATTAGAAACTTTAAAATTTTATAACCCTTTATCTTCATAGAACTCTTTAATAGGATTTTCCAGAAAATGAAAGCTTCATACATATTTGCAAAGTACATTATCACCCAATAAGGAGTTGCATGGTGGCAAGATAAGCATTTCACACATCTGACTATTCACATGTCCAGACTTCATTATCATCAATTTATTCAACAAGAGTGCAGCAGGGAAATGACTTTAGAGCCAGTGCTCTGGGTAGAAGTGAATGGAAATAGCCATCCGACTTAATTAAGAGCAGCCTAGTGTCTTGCTCGATAAAAGGGGTTCTAAAATTATGGCACTTCTCACAGGGGCCTGTAGAGTGAATAATTGGATGTTTTAGGCTGAAAAAATAAATGATCTAGAAAATCCTCTCTCGCTTGGCCAATAAAACCAATTAAAAATGAGTCAATACTATCCACTCACATGTGGAGTTGATGTGCCATTTCTTGATTGCTACCTGATTAGTACAGTGACTAATTCCTTTACCACAAGATTGGAACAATATCTTTGGAATAACTGGATATAACTGCTGTGTTTAAGAAATCAGCATATTATATTGTTCAAAACCATATTTTGATGTCACCTTTAGTTATTTTAAGAAAATGAGATGAGTTACCATACTTTTAAATAAAACCATTAACCCTTAATGCTTTAGCATTGCTTGATGTGTAGACAGCAATTTGAATCAACATTTAATAGATCTGTTTGGTTGTGGGTGTATCACATTTCAATGGGTTCTTATATCTGTTCATCTCTTAATCCAGTATAAGACATGAGATACTGGATTTAGTCTTCTGACTGCAATGCATTCACATGGATTTTAACTCTTAAGAATAGTCATCGTTATTTTGCATAATCCATGTAAAAGTGAGTACATTTTTATAACTGTTTACAAGTGCAGGTGTGAAATGAATGTTACAGGATACATAATACCACCTCTGATTAATCTTGATTGATTTTTCCCCCCTATTCATGTCTGTAAAATCAGATATAAACTTGCTTCAACCCTAAAACTGGAGCTAGTGATAAAGTATTTGCTGTTTGGTAAGTCAAATAAATATAATTTGCTCTCGTCTATGAATACATGTTTCTGTATCTACATGCACTTGTCTCTGATGTGTATTTTCTGCGTAAGCCAGAATGAAAATTGGCTATTTGTATTCCATGCTAAAAGGCATTAGGAAACTCTGAGATTGCTTCATCACTAAAGACACTTCTTGACCTTTACATATCTATATCATTTAATATATATAAACATGACTGACATTTGATCTTAAGTCTTTTGACCATTTTTGTCTAAATCAATAAATGTTAACTGCGAAGTTGAAAGAGAGCCAAAAATAAATAAATAAATAAATTATATATATATATATATATATATATATACTGTATATATAAAAAATATAAAGTGACAATTCCTTCTTCATGGCATGTAGCCTATGAGTTTGCACGAAGAAAGCTTCGAATTTGTGTTTGCATATGCTAATAAGTAACTAATGGTCTACGAAGAGGTCTGTGATGGTTTTTCGATTGTGAATGATAGCGCCTACTGTTTACGGTGAATTTTTGACGTATTTGTTTCTGTAATTTAATTGAAGTTAATCGTTTATACTCATTTGAAGAACTAGCGTGAAGGAGTAATTGGCTTTTCATCGAACTTTCAATTTAAAGTTTTTTGGAAGTAATAAGTGAATAAGTAGTAAGTAATAAGTGAATACAGTTTGCTATTTGATATCCTTCTACGTGCTCTTAAGTGTATTTTTAAAGGCATTAACCAAAGTTAAATTCAGCTGTTTGGTTTGCTTACGTGAGATACATTTACCTTCACTTTATATGATTATATAAAATGTTTAACAATGTTTGTTAATTTAAGGCTGAGACTGAATGACAGTCATTCAGTTTAGGAACTGTCCAAACTTCTTCAACCAATCTGAAGGTGAAGTGAATGTTAAGACAAAGTAAAATAAATAAATAAATAAATAAATTTGTGTGCATCGAGTTGCAAATCTAGGGCATCGAGTCAACTAGAAGGCCAAACACACACTCGAGGCAAAAGCTAAAATGATTGCTGATGAAGAGGCTGTAGTCGAAAGGTGTCGTGTAGAACAGGAAACAGAAAGGGTGAAGAGAATAAAAAGCGAGGAAGACAAAGCTAAAATTAAAGCTCAGCAGGAAGAAAAAACATGTAGCACTGCAAAAGTTTGGAGAAAAAACAAAGATGTAGCACTTGGAGACAGTGAAAGGTTTTGTCACAGCAGAAAAAAGAAATGCTGGTGTATAATCAAGTGTAGATGATAGAAGAATGGAAGGAAGGACATACCAAAGTATGAAAAACAACAACGAATCACCAAGTGCCTGCTCCCAAAGAGCGGTGCATATCTCCCACACCACAAGCTATGACCACTTCTTGAAATAAAAGCACTTCAGAGCTCATAAAAGTGCATTAAGTGTCAACAGAATTCCAATACCTGAACCTTCAGTATTGACTGGAGATCCTCTGAAATGATTGGAAACTCTACTTTGAATCATTGATTGACCAGAAAAACATTCAAGATGAAAAATGTGCCTCTGCAGATATGTGGGTAGATGAGCTAAGAAAGCACTTGATGGCTATTTCCTACTTGGAACTGAGTTTGTCTGTGTTGCTGCATGAGAGATTTTGGAGGAGAGATACAGAAACGCATTCATAATTGCAAAGGCTTACAGAGATGAGCTTTGAGCATAGCCGAAGATAGGAGCTAAATACAGATTTGAGCCCAGAGAGGTTGTTGACTGTGTGCAGTTGTGAGGATGCTATGATCTGCATCAAGGCACTGCAAATCTTGAATGACTAATAAGAATAGGAAGATTATTTTGAACTTACTGGACTGGTTAAGGATGAGGTTTAACAGGAAGGTTATTGAAGTAGAAGAAGAAACAACCAATTCTTCCTTTAGACATTTTGTCAAATTGAAGTGAAAATTGCCTGTTACTCTGTTACATCACTGCAGTCACTGAAGCAAAGTGAGTTTGGAAAACTCAGATGCCAAAGATCTCATACTGATGGAGCAAAGACACTGGTTACCAGTTCTCATAAGAAGTCTGTTATAGCATACGATTTATGTGAGAATACTGAACATACTTTTCACAAATCCAAGAAGTTCATGGAGAAAGCAGTTCCAGATAGAATTCATCCTTTGACATTGAAGAATGCCCACTCCCCCCCACACACGCACACATAAAACTGGATGTTTCTCAATGTGTCTCGATGTTTCTATTAATATCTTTGTGATAATAGAGCACAGGGTTGTGTTTCAAACATTCCCTAATCAGTAGAATCTGCCCCTTTGAATTAGTAGAATATAGCAGTTAAGAGCCTAAGAGGAACATTTGCATCATCTTCCTCTCACAGTGTGATTCATGTGTTCGTGTGTACAAAGGTCTTATCCACCTACTCTCACCATGTTTGACTGGTGAATTTGTGTATCAGTTTGGGTGAAATTGAACATGAGACATTACTAAGAATTTACCCCACTGGTTGAATACCTTTCCTTCTTCATTCAGTCAACAGTTCGGTCTGTGTATGAGACTATGAAGTTGAATGGAAATATCACAAAGAAGGGTAATGATCACTATGAGATGCCCCTACAAAGAAGAAATTAAAAACAATATTGCTTCGTATATTCTCCAGAGTTTATCATCCTTAGAAACCAGAGAAATAGGTGTATTATTTGATTGTTCAGCCAAGCATCATGGAACATCCCACAACGGTCATCTACTCGCTGGCCCTAATTTGACTAATGCATTGGTAGCTGTCCTTTTTTGGTGCTTTCAAAAGAATCCTGCTGCAGTCGTGTGTAACATGAATAGATATTTATTACTTTCTTATTCCAATAAAATTCAAGAATCTAAAGAATGTTTGACCAGTATTTGGATATGGTGAATGTTCTTACTTGCAATATGCTTCTGGCACTAGTTCATACGGACATAAAACAGCAGGTTTTATCTCATCTAACAAAAAAGAGCCTTTTGAGCCTTTCCTACAAGCATACACTGTACCAAGAGTGTCCAGAACTCTTTAGGTCCTTTCAATGCAGCATCAGCACATTCAAAACCATCTAAATAAGATTAAACTTCAAATTCTCCAAATTGAGATACACGTCAAATTTGCCAGCTGGTGTCAAAATCATTGGACTCGCCTGATCGTTTAGCTGGAGACAAACGAGGTGGAGGTGCAGGCCTTTCTGCTTTCTTATTTTCCAATTCCAACTGCCACAGCCAAAGGTTTTTTCATCGTGAACTTCCAGAGGCATATGCTGTCTTTGAAGTTCACGGCATGGCTTGGCAACACCCCTCTCTCCATCATGTGACATTTCCAAATCAGGCAGATGCGTGCAGACGTACCATAGCTTTATTAAGCAACAGCCAGATAATAGTAGTCAAAAGCCAGATAATGGTCGAAACCAGGAATCCAAAAAAATGGGAAACATCCAACATACAGAGGAAAATCAAAAACAGTCCATGTCAATAATCCAGAAGAACAGTAGAAACTGGTAGAGGTACAAAAAGGAGCAGGCAAAAGACGAAAACTGAGAAGAGCAAACCAGATCAAAACCTGAATAATACAACAGTAGAAAATGTTCATTATGTTTCCTAGAACTAGTTGGCAATACTTCGCAAGGAAAGTGTGTGAGAGTCCAGGTATATATGTGGGACTGGGAATTGGAAACAGGTGTAATTAGTACTTAGGGAAGGCGGCTGTTGTTAAGCGGAGTGAGGGATGCTGGGATTTGGAGTCCCTGGCACTTGGCTGCGTGACACATCAGGTGTCGTTACAAGTTGTACAAACAAAATGTACTAACTCCAATGCCTTGTTTCTTCCTTCCCTCAACCAAAAATAAAATATAAAAAACGACACAATCTCTAACCTAACATCCTAACAAAACAAACAAACAAAAAAAAAACAGGAGAATACATCAAGTCAAAAGAAATGGCACCCAAGTCTACATCTCCAAAAAAAAATACTGTATGTTCATGCATATGGAAAAAAAGCAAAATACCCGGACTATAACTCACTCTAGGATCCTTAGGGGTCAATACTACTCAGAAGGCCTTTCAGTGTCATGTAAGTGTCCACATTTCAGTGTCCACAGCCTCAAATATGAGGCACTCATGGAGAATAGTGGAGAATAGAGAACTATGGCAATACTACTACAAAAGCAATCACAAAAGAACCCCACAGTGAGGATGCTTCGATACCCAACATCTATAACAGTATTCCACATTGTTCTAACCTAATGTGTTGGGAACCTGTGCAGAGCAAAAATGTGGAACCACCTGATGTGCCCCATGTACCAAACAACTGGTATCTCAGTGTTCCAACATCCACAAGCAGCAACTGCTGTCACAACTAGAGATTGACAAAGTACAACATGAATGCCACAGCAACCTCCCTGAATAGGATCCAGTAACAATCACAGACATCCAAGAAAGGGTCTCAAATACGAAAAGTTAAAATGGTTCAGGCCTACTGGCTAATAAAGCCAACTGTGCACCATGAGTGCCTGGCAGCACAAATGAACAAGCTGCTAATTGATGGAACCCAACCTGAATGTTTAACTGAAGGTGGGACAGCCCTGATCTTGAAGGACCCCCAGAAAGGGTCAGTTCCAAAGAACTAATGGGTGATATCCTGCCTCTGCACAACATAGAAGCTCCTGTCAGGCATCAGTGTGTCTAAAATGAGTAGCAATACATCAGCTCAATACATGAGTGTAGCCAAGAAAAGTATTGGCAAAAACTCCAGAGGAGCCATGCACAACCTATTGGAAGATAAAACAGTCACTCAAGACCGTAAAACCAGACAGAACAACATGGGCACTGCACTGGATCAGCTACAAAAAAATGATTCAATCCCCCACCCGTAGATCCAGGAATGCATGTGGCTGTATAACATCATCAGGACTCTAACCACCCTTTCATCAATGGAGCTGTAGAAAACCAACTTCAGACTAATAGCATGGGTCACTATTAAGTGTAGAATGACCAACAGCTGAAGGAAGAGCAAGAAAAGATGTGGAAGGCAACAGTGGTTTCCAAAGTAGTTGGACTATTAGGGGGTGTGACCCTATTAGAAAAGTGGTCCAAGAGGTTGCCTATGCTAGTGTGTCACGGTTCATCTCTGCTAGCATTGCAGTCTCCTCTGAGACCATCCTCATTTCTGTTTTTGCTGTCATTTTCAGCCTTGTTTGTTCACAGTGTTCCTTATTACCACTTGTCCTTTGTATTTAATCTTGGCATTTACGCATGTTCTTTGCTGGTCATTCAGTGACTCTTAAATCGTTCAGGTCTGTTCCCTAGCCTTGGTTTCTCTCACCTGCTCTCTTCCCCTCTCTGTTCAGATTTGTTCTCATGCTTCTGCTAGTCTTCTCTAGACTCTTAGTTCCTGTTTTATCTACATTTTTGGTATCTTAATGTGTCTCTGTTCCTGCTTGGTCTGGTCTTTGTCATATGTCTTACTGTTTAGTGATGTTTTATGTGTCCTTTGCTCTGGTTAGTCCTAGATCGTATCTGTTAGGTCTATATGTTCTTGTCATTATCTTTTTAGTTTTCTTCATGTTTATCTTATGTCTAATCTATTATTGTTATCTCCATGTTCCTTATTATTTTATCTGGATTACCTTCCAGATTCAGAGTATTTATATAGGTTGATCCATAGCCATTTATCACTGCACATGCGTTCACCTCTAGCCAAACAGTTTTAGATTTTAGAAAGAGTTTGTAATGTTCTTAAAACACTGTTTGGATATTCTGCCATTGGATATATATATTTTTTTTTTATTTTTTATTTTTTTTTTGGGGGGGGAGTTGGAAATAGAATAGTTTTAAGTAATGTGCTCACATTAAAAAAAAATATGTCTTTTGGCATAGTAGCACTTTTTCATCCACAGAAGTACTTCCACAGAACTGAAACAGTAGGGACTCTCTCATCCTCATCCTTGTTTGTGTATGCTTGAACTCAAAAACTTGTTTTCACTCTGTTACAGACCATTTTGAAGACCTTACTATAAACAAGGTTAAAGATTTTCAAAGTATGCCATCACATTCGAGTGTGTAGTCGAATCTCACAGCGACATAAAAGAGACCGCAATGTCATAGTTAAATCCTTCATTTCAACAACAGATCTCGATCACTTACGTGTGTAGACAGGTGACTGCTGCTCCTTGTGTTCAGTGTTGCTGAAGACGTCTGCTGCAGGATGAATTGAAATTCCAGCCACGAAAGCAGTACATCGTTAGGGCCAGGAAAGAAACAAGGGGCCTGTGTTTGACAAGTGCTGTGGGGTGGGGGTGGGGATGGGGGGTGAGGGCACTAGGAATAGTAGGCAGGTGAATGTGTGCATGTTGAGAGTGAGCTGAAGATGGCAACAAACTCTAAAATACCACATCATGCATTGGTGACAAGAAAATAATTATTCGGTGTCCTCATGGAACTCATCTTCGACGTCCTTGCCACACCATCATAGCTGATCAATTAATTCACTTTTGAGAAGGAGGCCTAATTGATGCAGTTTGGCTGCCATGAAAGCATACTCAGGGAAGACATGCAGGATTGAGCTGTTGGTCCTCTCTTCAGTGCAATCAGTGTCAAAGTGTCATTTTATGTTTTTGATGGTGTAGTTCTGCAGAAAACTGCGGTACAGGTCAGTGGTGCCACAAGGTACAGAACATTCCTACTTTCATGGAGAGTGGAGTATGATAGATCATGGTGGGCAGCAAAACTTTTACTACAACCAAAATTAGCTGGACGTTTAGTACATTTTACATTGAATTTAAATCTGTTTTTGAGAGTTTTTTCTATTAGGCATATTTTTTATTAAATGACAGCAATTTCATTTTATAATAACCATATATATATATTACTTATTCATAAATACAGCTGTTATTACACTTAAAATATGTACAAGCCTACTTCTCTACACTGCTTGATTCTGCTTTTCCATAGTATGCATAATTTGCCAGTATACTGGAACAACAACAAAACATAGTCATGAAGAAATACATGAGAAACTTTTTTTTTTTTTTTTTTTTTACAAAATCTAACCAGTGTCATATGTTAGATGTCTTCCATGTATTGTCTGAGACAGCTGTTCTAAACCCTCTACATGATATACTAGTTTTGATGATGATACAGTATTTTTTTCAACTTGTTTATTTTCAGCTACTGAATGATGGTTCTGTAGTCATGCTGAAAAGGATGTCTCAGGATATATGGGACTGATACTTTCCTGATAGGCAATAAAGCTGTGCCAATATAAAACACACAGCTTTTCTTAGCCATAGCTGCTATAGTCTGTTTGGCCAGGGGTAGAGTGTCCTAGGTCTCCTGCATGAGTGCTAGTAAAACCTATTATAGTATTATAGTACATAGAGTACTATATAGAGTTCTCTCTCTGTCTCTCTCTAGCTATATAGAAATTATATATATACAGGGGTTGGACAATGACAATAAAACTGAAACACCTGGTTTTTGACCACAATAATTATTTATTAGTATGGTGTAGGGCCTCCTTTTTCGGCCAATACAGCGTCAATTCGTCTTGGGAATGACATATACAAGTC
>JAOXYF010000007.1:1856380-1868850 GCA_028565775.1 Sternarchorhynchus goeldii | reverse complement strand
AAATACTGGAAACACCCTAAAAAAAGAGTCTCCACTAGTGCAACTGGAAATACTGGACACACCCTAAAAAATATCCTCCAATAGTGTAACTGGAAATACTGGACACACCCTAAAAAATATCCTCCACTAGTGTAACTGGAAATACTGGACACACCCTAAAAAATATCCTTCAATAGTGTAACTGGAAATACTGGAAACACCCTAAAAAAAGAGTCTCCACTAGTGCAACTGGAAATACTGGACACACCCTAAAAAATATCCTTCAATAGTGTAACTGGAAATACTGGACACATCCTAAAAAGAGCCTCCACTAGTTTAACTGGAAATCACAGCATGGCAGGCTTATATATGAAAACTACACAATTTCCTCAAACTGTGTGTGAGAGTGCACATGTATTTTTATTATGATTATCTCCAATGTACAGTTTTCTTTTCTGTATAAGGGAAAATTTCATAATTATGCTTCTTTCAAATCTTGGCTTGCTGTGCCTCATTCATGACCTTTTTCATAATTGTCACAAGAACAGTTTCAGGAGTTCAGACCAGATTACATGAGCCATGCTATGAGAGAATTCAGTGTTTCATAATGACTGTATTTAAACAGATCAAGGCTGCAGCCATAGTACTGTGGTGGAGTTTTTACCGGTGAAACGTTCAACCTTGAAGTAGATTGTGTTGAGTATACACCAGTAATGCCTCTCTCCTTTTCTTCTCTTCACCCATTCCTCTTTTTAAGAGAATGATGGATATTTTGACTGGATACATTTAGTCAATGCTTAGACATTCACAGTTGAAATAATCAGTGCCCTACTGGTTGCATTAATGCGGAAATGCTGTATACCTTTTTTTGTGCCATTAAATCCAGAAAAAAGAGAGTGGGATTTCTATAGGTTGTAATGGGACAAAAAAAATCTGTAGTTCTACACCGAGATGGTTAAAATCTCCCACGTGGTTTTCTCATTCAGTCATGAGCCCAAACTGGCATTGTCTTCTCCCATGAGACTGCCTGGTGCAATGCCCTTTAGTATTGGTTTCATGTAAAAAGAATGAAGCTTCATGTAAAGAGTGAAAAAGCACTAAATATTGTAATTTAACTTTGAGGAGAATGGTATAAATCAGTTGTTTAATAACGGTGGACTACTTAAAACAATCATTACAGCAATATATTGTAAATTAAGCATGTTATTTATTTATATGGATTAAGTATAATACCTTCTGAAAATGTTTATGAATATTTGTTTTATAATGTCATTCTGTTCTATTCTCTACTGATAATGAAATCCATGCAAATAAAGATTCTGGATGTCATGGGTGAAGAATGTGCAGACAAACAAAATAAAATAGGTATATACAGGTCTCCAAATGAACGGTTTAATGAAAAGAACAAAAATGAAACCAAACATAAAAGTGCACTGTCTATAACAAGAGAAGCCAATGTAACAACATAATACAATAATAACCCCCAGATAATGTGGATACTAATCGACAACACCACCTGAGGGAGGAATGGACTAAATTAACAGAAGAGTGGAATCACAAGAATGTAAACAGGTCCACGTGCTTAGCCACTGCCATTAAGTGGCAGGGGGAACTGTCACATTGGAAAGCTATTCACACTGTATAAACAAATTGTTTTACTATAGAAGCACTAACCTTCATTCTGCAATTTAAAATAATTTCACATGCTTTTTTATTTACACTACCTTATAAACTGTTCTATTCTAATAAAACAGATCATTAAAATGAACACAGCAAACCAGCACAAGGCGTTCTTATTCATAATGTTTTCAAATTACATTTTAAACTGGGGGTGTGGGTGAAACACACACTGTTGCAGTCACCAAATCCAGTTGGTGACTATTTAGTCAGTTTTGCCTGAATAGCATAGGTGGACATTCCAGGTTCAGAAAGTAAAAGTACTCACCAGGATTTTGCTCAAGCTTCCTGGATTTTCTAATTAGCGCAAGCCTGCAGGTAAAATTAGTTTCTAGGATCTAGGATGCTTGAGCAAAATCCTGGTGAACTGGAATGTGGTCTTCTATGGTTCTATTTTTTGAAATACTTCATTAAATGGAAACATTGGGATTCACTTGAAATTCTCTAAGTATTGAAATAAGTATATTGGCTTTAGTGTAAGAGGTAAACATTACTATAGGAAATCTTGTAACACAGCAATGCATACATTCTATGTAAACAGGAGTTGTATAGTGTGTTAGAACAGTAGAATAGAATATTCTATTCTATTCTATTCTATTCTATTCTAGAGTAGAATAGAATAGAATGTTGTGACTTTACGCAGGTACCATGAAATTTTGCATGACATCTCTCCAAGGCAGTAGCATAAATAGAATAAAAATTAAAATAATATCAGCAGTAAACTAAGGTGTCTTTGTGCATGCTATGGTATAAAAATACATATAAAACTCATAAAATAAACACTGTACAAAAATAGTTATAAATATTAAATATATGTAAATACTTGGTGTGCAGATGATGTGCTATATAGTAATTTTGTGTGCTTTCCAGTCCTGTGGCATGTTTGCCTGGATTGGGCGGGGGGTGATGGAGGCCACTGTTCCTTAGCCTGTGTGTGATCTTATTGTCCTGGAGTGCTTTAAAAAATGTTCCCCAAAAGTTCATAACACTAAGTACTTTGTAACCTCCTACTTAAGAACATTCTTACATTTACGAGTGCTTCCCGAAAATCTTTGTAACTAACGTCGTATTTATAGTCGTTCGTAACTTAAGAGTGTTCGGACCCATTCGTAACTCACAATGTACTTCTTAACTTGCTCACATGTAGTTCTACTTCGAATAAAAAGTTCTAAGCATGCTATTACCACATTACCACGATTATATATGCATATAATTATTATTTCCTTTTTGGAAACGTAATTATATCGCATACACCACATCCAGTGGCAACAAAAATCATATGTACTAGCTTGAATTATTTAGCAGTAGCTGATGTGTTCCCAATATTAAATTAAATCTCCCTGTTCATCATGGTGTAGTTAATTTCACAATTAATGTATGCTTTGCAAAGAAATGGCTACAAGTTGGCCTATTAAGCTTATCACTTAACCAATCAAATTGACCAACTAATCAGTAGCACATACAAGTAACGTAGAATAAGGCTAGCAATGGTGCTTGTGATTAACACGGCAGCTCTCCAAAGAATCTTGGAATTGAATCAAAGACATCATTTAAGATGATATAATCCACAAAGCCTGGCAGTTCGTCTGAATGCAGTGCAACGTTTAAATATGAACCCCCTAGATCGTCTTGCTGATGTGCTGTGTGACAGATACCAGCTGCGTAGGGGGGAGATCATTGCAGCCTTTGAGCTCCTCTGCCCTCGCAGCATATGGGCTTCCCCTGCAACTGGGAAACTTCTCCGCAAAGTCCGCTCCACAGCCAGCAAACCTCTCCCATACGCCATAGTCTGTGTGTAACTATAATAGGGAAAAAGATGTTTTCCGCCCAAGAAACCATCTCCAGGTAGAAAACAATCATGACAATAATCAATCCTGTTATTAGGTGTATCTGATTGATCCGGAGAAGGAATGAAACAAATCCCTCAATTAACTCACCCAGACACTAAATACAGTCATCACAGTTGTTTTGATTTGAAAGCATGAGCCTCTTGAAGCATTTCATGACTATGGGAGTCAGAGCCACTGCATAATAGTCATTCAAGCATGTTGAGGCTGTCTTGGGTACTGGAATGATGTTGGAAGATTTGAGACATGTCGGGACAGCACCGTGTTGTAGCGAGAGGTTGAATATGCTAGTAAACAACATTGTAAGCTCATCAGCACTGGTCCTGTTGAAACAGGACCGATTGCTTAAAATTTCATTTTTGTTTAAGCAACAAAATTTAGACATTGGGCAAAAGGCATCAGGCACACATGCTTTGTGAAGTCCATTACATCAGGAACAATGCTGCGATGCTCTTGTTTTGCTCTAGTATTGCTTGACTGGAGTAGACATGCCTTCCTTCTTAATATCAGAAGAACTCTTTGACTGGACAAAACCAGAACCATCTCTTTTCATGTTTTGGGTGAGCATTTGCTGTTTGGACAAGAAGGTGCTTAAACTCCATTTTTGATGCTCAGAGTTTACATCAGTGGCCTTTACTAGCCATCGGTAGTTGTCATATACTACTGCTAGCCAGTCTCCGCTCTCAGTGCTGTCAATAGTTATTTTGACTATAATGCCCTCAGAATCTTTCAGTGGCAATTCCTCTATAAACTCTACCATTACCCCATCTTCCCTATCAATATGGCCCTTGCATCAGTCCGCTGTTCCTCGGTGCAACCATGTACACAGAAGTTGCTGGGGTAAAAGCACTGGCAATTCAATGGCTCACTGCAAAAGCTTGAGAATAAAAAGCTTGATGTATTTTTCTTGTCAGTAGAACCTGTTGCTGAGCAAAAAGTGCTACAGTGGGAACAGAAAGTATTCAGACCCCTTTAAATTTTTCACTCTGTTTCATTGCAGCCAGTTGCTAAAATCAAAAAAGTTAATTTTATCTCTCATTAATGTACACTCAGCACCCCATCTTGACAGAAAAAAACAGAAATGTAGAAATTTTTGCTAATTTATTAAAAAAGAAAAACTGAAATATCACATGGTCATAAGTATTCAGACCCTTTTCTGTGACACACTTATTTAACTCACATGCTGTCCATATCTTCTGATCCTTCTTGAGATGGTTCTACTCCTGCATTGGAGTCCAGCTGTGTTTAATTAAACTGATTGGACTTGATTAGGAAAGGCACACACCTGTATATATATGACCTCACAGCTCACAGTGCATGTCAGAGCACATGAGAATCATGAGGTCGAAGGAACAGAATTGTGGTAAAGCACAGATCTGGCCAAGGTTACAAAAGAATTTCTGCAGCACTCAAGGTTCTTAAGAGCACAGTGGCCTCCATAATCCTTAAATGGAAGAAGTTTGGGATGACCAGAAGTCTTCCTAGACCTGGCCGTCCAGCCAAACTGTGCAATTGTGGGAGAAGAGCCTTGGTGAGAGAAGTAAAGAAGAACCCAAAGATCACTGTGGCTGAGCTCCAGAGATGCAGTAGGGAGATGGGAGAAAGTTCCACAAAATCAACTATCACTGCAGCCCTCCACCAGTCGGGGCTTTATGGCAGAGGGGCCCGACGGAAGCCTCTCCTCAGTGCAAGACATATTAAAGCCCGCATAGTTTGCCAAAAAACACACGAAAGACTCCCAGACTATGAGAAATAAGATTCTCTGGTCTGATGAGACTTTTTGCCATTAATTCTAAGCTGTATGTGTGGAGAAAACCAGGCACTGCTCATGACCTGCCCAATACAATCCCAACAGTGAAACATGGTGGTGACAGCACCATGCTTTTTTGTGTGTGTGTGTGTGTGTGTTTTTCAGCTGCAGGGACAGGACGACTGGTTGTAATTGAAGGAAATATAAATGCGGCCAAGTTACAGAGATATCCTGGAAGAAAACCTCTTCCAGAGTGCTCAGGACCTCAGAGTGGGCCAAAGGTTCACCTTCCAACAAGACTTCCAACAAGACAAGTTGCTTCAGAAAAACTCTGTGACCATTCTTGACTGGCCAAGCCACAGCCCTGACCTAAACCCAATTGAGCATCTCTGGAGAGACCTGAAAATGGCTGTCCACCAACATTCACCAACCAACCTGACGGAACTGGAGAGGGTCTGCAAGGAAGACTGGCAGAGGATCCCCAAATCCAGGGTGATTTTTTGCAAAAAATTTCTACATTTTCTGTCAAGATGGGGTGCTGAGGGTACATTAATGAGAAATAAAATGATTTTTTTTTTTATTGCAAAAGGCTGCAATGAAACAAAGAGTGAAAAATTTAAAGGGGTCTGAATACTTTCCGTACCCACTGTATATTGTCTTTAACCTCTTGTTTATTAACCTCACCTTTGTGTTAAGTAGTGTTAGTTTTGAACCTAACTTAGATATTCCGGCTGTAATATTTAGGAACACAAACATATAACCATGAGTTATTTTCTTTCGGGTAGAAGTCACAGTAATAGATTAATAGTATATAAGTAGTGTGGTAGTGGTAGTGTGAAAGTAGTTTAATTATCTCTGTTAGACCTAGAAGTAATTAGGTTAGAATGCATGCAATACATTTTGTGCATTCTTTATTTGCTTTATTGTTTTTCTTTGTGTCTATTTTAATTATGCAGGATTAAGGCTGTTTCCTATTGTGATGAAATTTACTCTACAGGTTCTTATTACAGTGTCGCTGAGCAAAGTTTTATCTGTTAATAGTGGGGCCCTACTCAGTGTTCCCTATTTGTATATGCAGATATCCCATTAATTGTTGGTAAATCTGTTGGTAGATATCACTATATGGTGCACCACCCAGTTTTTCATGATACCGACACAGACATGTCTTCCTATCAGACACCTTTGGTGCTCTAATACAGAAGGGCTGCAAAGCACTGAAGGAAGAGTAACCGAGCTTCACAGTTGGGTTCCTTTTGATGAACACACTGTGGAGATTAATCATGGATTCCGTCAGAATCATTTGATGGTGCTTAATCTTGTTTCTTGTGATGGTGTCAGTTTTATCTGCTGTTATGTGAGAATAGTTCACAAAGTACTCCTGAACAGGCTGATACCTGTTCTCTATTTCTCTTTGTTAACTAACTTTCAAACAAAGTCAAACCAAACTAAAAGAAACCATAATACTTTTGTAGAGTCTTGTCTGATAATGTCAGTCGTCAGCTAATTGATTTGTCAGTTGCCCATCTCTCCATTTTTTTCATGTTAAGTTCTTGGCAGAGAACATTGTGGAAGCAAAGAGCTTTCTTGATGTTAGGATTTTTAAACTGGCTTCCTGAGACCATCCTGTCAATTTCTGTCTGTGGATCCATTTGCACTTTCTCTCTTTTTTGTCATTCTATTTGTCAATTATTTGAGCCATCCTTTTTCAACATTTTTGCTTGCTCAGTTGGTTTCACTGTTTCATTTTCTTCTTAATATTCCTTTCAAAGCATTTATTCTATTCCCCTTGAAAGCCTTTTCCTAATTTTTCTTTTCTCGCTCTCACTTTGAGTAGTTTATTTGCTCATAGATGGCTTTTCTGTTCCCTGGTCTAGTGGACTATCTAGGGATCTATCTGCACTACTTTCACTTCCTAGACCTTGTCTGAGTATCTCTACAATACTTATGCACTCTTGCTCCCAGTTCTATTTGTCTCACTTTTATGTCTTGAACCCCTTTTTTTCCACCCTTGTCTTTCCTTCTTTAGAATCCCACTTCACTGTTTAATTTTTCTCTTCCCATTCTTTGGTACTCCCCATTTCTCTTCATTTGCTCTTTCACTGACAGTTTACTTCCAGCCATCCTTGCCCGCAGTACAGACAAAAGCAATAAATATGAGTTTATTCGGAGATGGACAAGGCGTGTTACCAAGTCATCCTGGATAAGTGTTTGTTATCCACTATATAAAAATCGTTTTTGGACCCATTTGTCAAACCTGTCAGACATAAAACCTGATGAAGTTGACATTTGACTGATTTGATTAAATGATTTTTTTTTCTATTATAACCATTTTCTTCCTAAGTTGCTGGGCTGCCTCTATCACCCAAATAAAAATTCTAACATTTATTCCTTAATTTTTAACTAAGTCGATGTTGTATTTTTGACATAACATTAAATAAAAAATTTAGCAGAGCAGAAGTCCTACTGCTACATCCACCAACAGCTTCAAGTGGGATTACATGTGACCATCACACTGCCTGATTTTTGGCAATATACAACACCCAGACAATTAATCTGAAGTCTTTAGTACTACAAGAAGTGAGCAGTGTTTACTAGCTGTAGGAATAAAATAGAGATTAGGTCACTGACAGACTCATCAAAAGAGGCCTTTTGAGCCTGTTGGAGTCCTTTTGCTGTAACTGTCCAAATGCTTCCTTGATAGCTTCGATTGATGGATCAGAATATGATAATGGACTGTCACTTTGGATAATGGCCAAGAAAAAGCTTTTGCTTCTCTTGACTGCTGAGTTACTTCAGCACTACTCTTTAAATATATTGATACTAAGTCCATTGGAAGTAATTTATAATAAAACACTGGTGCCTTATTAGACCTTCTAGTTCACTGGCTAATAATGAATAAGCAATACCCTATTTGGAAGGTTAAAAGATAACTCTGTAATGCCAACACTGCAACTTTTTAATTGCTTTATATTGTAGCATAATGGTTATTATAGATACCATCTTGACACCTATGTGGAACTACATAAAACGTTCATATTTAACACATCAACTGTGTCATGTGAGCATTCTTCAGAACTCTAAAATATTTCTAAAATATCGGTTTCATTTTTAATGCACTTTGAGCCACACCCTCTGCAATTATCACTGGTTTCTTTCTCTTAAATTGAATGAAAGCAGACCAGCCACATAATGTGCTGCAGGGTGATGCATGAGCATGTGACAATTTATTCTGTGTGAAGCGATTGTTTTCATTTTAGGGCAGGTTGATGAGAGGTCTCCAAGTTGCCCCTTTCATTCGAATGCTTTTGGCCAATTTATGTTGCCCCTGAAAAGAGAGCAGCCACGGTGACTTATTGAAAGATGTGTGTTCGAATCCAATTTGTCTCCACTGCACTCCCAGTCCCCCTCTCTGGTAATATGTGTTGTGTCTTAAGTCTCGCTTGAATAGGAATTAACCTTCCCCCTCCTTCTTCTAGCAGAGTGGTTTATTTTATGCTGTGCTCAGTAACTTTGTTTTACACACCATATTTGGCACCACATCTCACGGCACATCCTCATCAATTGATTTTCTGTTACAGAATGGCCATTCGAGGTGGTGAGATGTGCAGCGTTATTAGCTGCTGAGATAGTCTGCTGGGGGTCATTCTTCTGAAACAAACCTTATATTGTGTTGTGGGTGGGTAGGTCACTCTGCATGCAATTGCTTGGGGTGGGGGAAAAGTGAAATCTGGTTGGCTGGGTTACATTCGACAATGAATCACAAGGATCGGTGAGCACCCTGGGTATTGCTTTGCTTCTCTCAGAATGAGAGGGTACTGTTTATTTATACAGTACATTAGGGCGTATGTTATACTACATGATGAATTGGGACTCACTCAATGTAACCCTGTAGTGGATAATTCACTATGAAATGCAGAAAAAAAACATGTGTTTTGTACAATATGTCATGGAGGTGTCAACACTGGGAATTCAAATTTATTTGCCAGTTTGCCTAAAAGGTTAAAAAAATACAAGTGTAAATAAAAATGTGCTCACTTGCCTTGTATATTTACTGTCAAACGTCTTACTTTTAATTTCTATGTCCTTCATGTTATGAAACAACAGCAACTGCTATTTCCACATTTATCAACTCCACACCTTTTGTTAACTCTGAAACAACGGAACAGCCAGTTATCCAATTTTAAACTCATGATGCAAGACAGCAAAATAAGATGTCACTCTACTTATTGCTCTAATGTAAAATGAGTATTCCTTCATGCTTTAGATTCTTGTTCGCAGAAGATGTATCGGCTCTATAGGGGCTTTGAAGTTAATAAATTGATGTACTAGGCAACTGGAAGGAAATGAGTGTGCAATTTTGGAATGAGATGGAGCTGTATAAGCAAGCTGGTGCCATTACTGAATCCAAAGTCCACTGGGTTTCTTAAAAGCAAAACTAGCAAAAGTAATATAAATCCGTACTTTCTGGCAGTTAATTTGACATGTTAATTTGTTAGTTTGTCTCATGTCATTTGTGTTTAAAAATGGCTGCTCATTTTGGTGACACTATAAAAGCATCAACCTCCAGCCAGAAAAAAGAAGCATCATGAAAAGATGTGGAATTTGAGGAAAACCCAGAATGACAACACTTGAAAGAAAACACTGCCAACCCAAAGCAATGTCACTTTTCTAGGCTATTACTAGCTGCAAACTGCCCTATAATGTGTTCAGTGACAGAAAATGGATGAACATTTGCAGTGAAGTTAATGGTCTCACATGTCATTTCCACAATGATAAAAGATCATTGTATGTATGCTTTAGATTTTGGTTTGTTTCAACAGGGCAGGTTCATTCTTCTGTCTTTCTCTGTAGGATTAGGGTGAACCCTACCTGCTATAGAAGCAGGTGAAGGTTTAATACATGTTAAAACGTAATACATTTATCTGACTAAATTATAATTACAAATGTATTAAAGAGCAAATTATTTAGCGTATATCTCAGTAAATATGATGTCGTAGGTTTACCATTTGGCTGGCATAATTTCCGGTTTATGCTAGTAATCATGCTCAACAGATTGGAGCATCTACATTATATAACACCAGTCAACAGTTATTTTGCTTCCTGCAAAAAATACCTGACTTATGTATTTCTGTTCAAGTACACCCATATGTCATTATGTACAGTATGGAACAGCAGTACCAAGGAGACTGGATCTCCTTTATGTTGGCAGGTTACTGCTGCACACTGAAGAGGGAAGTTTCTAGCTATTGAAAACATAAGCACTACCCATATATACATATTAGAAGTATGCCTGTACACATTTTAAATGCATCAACCTTATTTATGAATTAATAAAGTAATAAATAATACTTGTACAATCTGCACACATACAAACTATACATGATAGAAAAATAATGGAAATAGATTCACAATTAGTGTACAATGTACTATGAGGTCCACATATTTTAGTTTGGGGAAGCAAAAAAGAACAGTTAACATTTTCTTGCTCTGTATAATGTTAGATGAAGAGTTAAGCTTCATACAAGATTCAGGTAACAGGGTTTATTTGGATATTACAAGCCAATTAGTTAAACATTACAATACGTTATGTATAAGAAATGCAGCATAAAGACCATTACTTGAATGTTACTTGATAGATCGAGAGAGAGGGAGACCCAGCTCTCCTCTTCTCAAAACCTTTTCCTCCAGCTCCATTCTAAAGCCCTCTGACCCTGGTCCAGACTTCTTTCATTCTTATCTTGAACAAGAACCAGGTTTTCCACTACTGACCAATCAAAAGTAACCTACTGGCATCTCTCATCGTAGAAAACAGACACAGGATCAAGACTTTCACACACCAGTGTTTGGCCTCCACTGCCTTTGCTATTTGCTCCTATAGTGTCTGTCTTATACTAGTCAACTATATTGAGAAAATATAAAGCTCTGGGCCAGAGCTTTAATGTAACTCTCTTGGAAGAAATCTGAAGGAAAAAAGTAGATTATTTGCAATCTACATCCACTACAGTTTCTCATTGTGTGCACGCATGCTCAAAGACCCTCCAAAAATCCTGCCTTGTCATGTTTCATGCAGTGGGAAGAAATGAATGGCTTTTATTTGAAGTACATTTCTTCCTCCACACAGGCAGAATGACTCCATAGCTGTGGCTCCAGGCTATATTGTCACCTCAAACTAATAACAGAAAAGACTCAACATTTTGTCATCTCAAAAATGGTCTCATCACATTTTTTCCACCTCAATTGTCAATATCCAATTAATAATGGCCACTTTATTAAAAACATCATACTAATACTTGCCAAGATTACCATTTGCTATCAGACTAGCCTTTGATTTGCTATCAGACTATCCTTTGATGACTGGATTCTACAAGCTTTTGGCACAGTTCTTTGCCATTTTGGCTCATGCTGACATTGCATTGCATAGATGCTACAGATTTGTGATGTACACATTCATGCTGTGATTTTTCCTGCAACCTTGAATGTAGAAAGGCTCTTGAGTAAGCAATGTCTTTATATTAAGAAACTCAATAATTAAAATTGAGAGAACAGTCCAATTTCAAAGAGCAAGTAACTAAACTTGTAACACCAAGACGAAATAAAAATTCAAAACCAGGAAATAAACCATGAGGACAACAGTGCTATGCCCCAAAACAATAGAAAACAATGAAAATGGACAACCACAAGAACCAAGTTGTTCCAGCAAAGTAAAATCAGAATAAACATGGTGTAAATAGTATAACAAAAGATAATCAGGTACAAGTGAGGAAAATAAGGAACAAGGGAGTAGTGGAGTGTGAATTCATGGCAGTTATGCCAAATTCTGACACTACCATCTGGACATCACATCAGAAATCTAGATTCACCAGCCACTGTTTTTCCCAGTCTACGACTGTCCAGTATCAGTGAGTCTGTGCCCACTGCTCTCAAATTCTTGTTCTTGGCTGACAGGGGTGAAGCAATACATGATCTGATATTGAAGCCCATGCACCTCATGGTTTGACGTGTTAGACACTCAGATACTTTTCTGGGGTACATTTCCCCCGATTAATCTAAGTGGTTTACGAACAACTTTAAGATGTCACGTTTAGAGTCCCGGAGAGCAGACAGATAGCGACACGGACTCTCACGTGCATAGGGAAAAACCGTTTTATTTTCGGTTTGAACGTTTAACAAACTTGGACATAAAGAGAAACGCTTACTTACATTCAGCTCAAAGACTA
>JAOXYF010000007.1:1842023-1856280 GCA_028565775.1 Sternarchorhynchus goeldii | reverse complement strand
TATATGTTCTCATTATATCACAAAGCTATCATCAGGAAGTATTTAAATGACTGGTATAGAAATATATAAAAAAAAAACATTACCATTGCTGTTCCTACCTATCACATATCAAGCCTTTAAACAGACACACATTTAACCTTTCATGCATCAGTCTAGAAGCAAGGCAAACCACAGAGCAAATGGAATTTTTCCAAAGACAAACTCACCTAAATGTTGGAAGAAATAATAATAAAAGAAATCTTCCAAATTTACAGACAAGGTCTAGGAGGAGAAAAATTTTTTTGTAATTTCATTATTTATCCTATTTGACTTCATATTTGCAAGCCAGCCTTATAAAGTGCTTCTCTCCTCTCTCCAGGTAATTCAAGACAGGGGTAAGTTGCTTTGGAGTGGATGACCGCTGTCCTACATTACATATCCAACAGTAAATATACTTTCCTTTGCAATCTAACACACTTCAGAATTGGCCATGAGTCATGAGTACTCCCAGGACACTTGGTCACGAGGTCTGTAAAAAGGCCTTTGAGGTTGTGTGGGATGTCTATATGGTGCATATATATATTCAGCACATAAAAGCCTTTATGGTAGATCTAGTTGGGACTCGAGGCTGGGGGTGTGAATGCCGAACAGTGTGCTGTCTACTGCACCAACAATTCCAGGAATGCTTACAATTGCATGAAAACCCTGTTTGATTCATGCAATGCATCCCTAATGCATAGAAATGTTATATTGTTATACTGATGTTGGTATACAGAACAGCAGTGTTTTAGTGACAGCATGCACACATTAGGATACAGCAGCTTTGCTTAGCCCATGGGCATCCCAAGAGTGCAGAAATCCACTAGTGGCATTACTCCAGCCTGTCCAATATAGGTTATTCATTTGTGTAAATCTGACGGGCTAAATCATAAACTGAGTAGGCTACCTGTGGCTATTCCTTTTATACCTGTAAAACAATATGGACTCATGAAAAACACTGAACAAATAAAAAACAACTGTATTTCGAAATACAACAGAGCTTAATTATAGCATAGAAAGCCCAGCACAAACTGAGTTTCTTGGTACTTCGAGCAACGTCAGATCTAAGATCCAATGTCAGATTCTCTTTTTTTCCTTTGTTCTGAGAATTTTAGATAAAAAGATAAAACTTTGCTCAGCAACACTGTAATAAGGTTATTAATATAAAGCAAATTTAATCACAAATGGAAACGGCCTTAATCCTGCATAATAAAACAATAAAGACAAAACCAAAAAAATCTAACAATGAGAATACACAACCATACTTTAAGTATTCTAAACTAATTACTTCTAGGTCTAACCAGAGATCATAAGTAGAAAATTTCACATGTTTAATATTGCTTTTCTATACTATTATTCTACTACTATGACTTCAAACTGGAAGAAAAGAACAGTTTATTGCATGGTTACCTGTTCTTCTCATAACTACTTGGTGGGACATCTAAGTTAAGTACAGATTTAGCACTACTTAACATGTAAAAAGTGTGGTTAATAAACAACACAAAGTTACAAACAAATTATTCATAAAAAAAATGACCCAACAGTAACTTCTTGGTAATGTAATTTGTCCAGTGCCTATTCAAAAATATGTTTAACTCCTTCAGCTGGTAAAGTTGGTGATACTCCTGGTTCTCTTTACTCCATTGGCACCATGGCTCCACATTTCAGAACAGGTGATGGAGCTAATATGAAGTTATATGGGTTCCAATAGCCTTTAATCAACTAAAATGATGTCTCTGAAATCCTCTCGATGAGAAGAATCCAGTAATGACTTTCCTGATCCGATAGTGTTATGGGAAAGTGGAGTTCTCAGTACTTGTAGTTCAATGGAAGCATTAAAGAATGTAGTGTGAATTCCTTTCCCTGCATTCCTTATGGAGCTCTCAGGAATACACTGAGGTCGCAAAAGCAGTGTGAGTGTGGAACCAGCCATAAACCTCTCACTCTGAGGTCCTGAGTCAGGGTGAGGTGCTGATAAGCTGAGCCCATGTAGCAGTGTGCTTGGGACCCGGTCAAAGGTTGAGGGAAGAGTCATATTAGAGTGCATTATCCGTTACAAGTGACTACTTTAAAAGGAAAATTAGCAGCCTCTATCATTTTTGAAGTAGAACTACACATGAATTATAAAATTAAAAAATACTTAGTGAGTTACGAATGGGCCAGAATATTTTAAAATTGTGAACGAGTTTAAGAGCTATGTTAATTACAATGGGTTTCAGGAATAGCTTGTACATTTAAGAATGTTCTTAAGTATGAGATGAGTACTCATCTTTACAAACATTTTGGGAAACACCCCTGGTTATTATGGTTGTAAAGAGTGCTTACTTGAATTACTGTAGCCTGTCTGTCATCTGAAACCAGTCTGGAATGAATCTGAAATCACTTCTCTCTTTTCAGCAAGGTGTTCCACCTGCAGAACTACAGCTTACAAGATGTTTTATTTAATCTCTAGAGTTAGCAGTGCATGAACATCCCAGGCTTTAAACCAGCATGCCTGGCACCAGTAACCATACCATGGTCAAACTCATTCAGATTAAATGTTTTCTTTATTTTTGTAAATATTAACAGAAGCTGCTGACCTATGGCTGCATCTGGGTGTCATTAGGCATGTGCTTTTGGGAATTAAGGACTGAATGTTTTAATGCCAGCCCCAAATTATTTTTCCCATCTCAGGTTTATTAAAATGTGTGTGATTCAAAGACTTATGCCCCCCTCAAATATATACATGGTCTGCATGGTTTTATATGTTGCACTGCTGCCACACATTATGAAGCAGCCGTTACATTGACACCTAGTGGCCTGGAGGTTTCAGCAATGCTGTATTAAATCTGTTTTAAACATATAACATCTCCAAGTGGGTGCCCTGCTCTATGGAGCATAAACGGTTTCATTCAATGACTACAAAGCAGCTAGATACTTCATTACATGTGAGCTGCACTTTATTTAAAAATGCTGAAAAATTTAATAAAGACAATTTTGGTGATAAAATTAAGTGCTCCTTTAACATTGAAAAGTGGCACAGTGAAACCATGGAATCATGAAATGTTTGCTTATAATGAGTAAGTACTAAAGTATTTCTGTACCACTTATTGTGCATTCTCTGATGTTTAGAAAAATGGTTGGCAAGAATGCAACTTGTGTCTCATGTTTGCCTTTAAATGTGTGTGTGTGTGTGCATGTGTGCATATGTGACAACATAAGCACTCTCTTGCTCTCTATACCTATTTCTGTGTAGTACACTAGAAGTCACTTTGGCATTGAGTACACTGAACTGGCAGCTTGTCAAGTGACTGAGGCATATCGTTGAAGAAGATTATGATAAAATAACCAAGATGTAATTGATTCCATTCTCTAATCCAATGTAGTTGAGGTAGAACTATATGCGGAGGCATATTCTTCTGTACAAATAGAAAAATAGCTTTTGTTTCAAAAGCTAACAATAAAAGCTTTGAGGGGGAAAAAAAACAAACATTCCCTGTCCTTGCATTACTAACCTCAGTTGCCCTGGGAAATAACCTCTGACTCATCATTTTACACAGTGAAGACAGGAGAAGGATAACAAGCATGAGTGCCCACATATTCATCAATAACTGGACAAGACAGTCGAAGGGGTCGATGTGGGGTGCAGGGCCAAGTCATGATAAACCCAAGTTTGATCTCTTCTCATATCAAGCACTTATTGTAAAGGAATTCCCTGGTGGCCAGCAAAACACTAAATGAGACTCTGAGCAACGGTGACAGTGTTAAAGGTGAGGGCAGGGATGTAAATTAGCATCTGCTGAGTGCAATCTACCTGGAGAAGATGAGTAATGCCTATGTAAAGTGATAATTGCATCGACCCTGACAGCAATTATTTCAGCAGGTTCCTTTCTTTCTTACAAAGCCCCTGTAATTATATTTCTTATACACCACTTCTCTGTGGAGCCATCATTTGCATTTTATCATGAATGTAGACTTATGCAACTGAACAGTGCTGGATTATTCACTCTTATTAAGACTCACACAGTGTGTTCATATGGTACTGAGCAGGAAAAAAGTAACAACAAAACACCATTGTCTGCAGCCTTAAATTAATAGGTCGACAGGTAGTTCAGTATCTCCTTGATTGTACAACCACTACTGTGAAACCAGACCTTCTTCATACCTTTCACCATAATCTATTGGTAAACATGTCAAGTAAACTTTTTTTGGAAATCACTGACTTCAACCAAAGGACGAGAACCTTTTTTTATAGTCAGTCATATCAATTTAAAGTACCTCAGTGTTGCTTGTCTCTAAGAAATTAGAATAAATATATTTGCTTTTGACAGCTAAACACTCAGCTGAAAGAATTTAATTGAGTAACATCTGGGTGGTCATAACAGTCAGACAGAAATTTCTGTTGACAGAAAAAAAGAGAGTAAACAAATGCCCTTGTGAATATCAGGCATGTGGTACCTCAGACCATGTTGGTTATTACCTATTATTTGTATGTTATGTATTGTAATAATTGTAGTAGTTCCTCACAACAAGTTCCTTTCTCTTTATCTGTCTTTTTCTCCTCTTCTTCCTGGAGCTAAAAGACTGCTGTGGAGTTTTGTGGGGGTTTTTTTCAGTTTACAGTGGATTAAGAATGAAATCCTGTCTGCAAAAATACATAAGCTGGTGCCTTTTGTAGGCTTTTTGCTCATTTTAGTAATCCCTATTTGACAGCTCAGCACAGGACAGACTTCTAACATGGACATCCTGGCCAACTCTCCCTCTCCTCCATTCCTACTCTTGCTGACATCTTACAAGTGGCCCATATCCAAACTCACATTTGCAAGCTTAACTACAGCATGGATCAGTTGATGCCTATATTGACTCACTATATAAGCCACACCAAGTCGTTTTATATAAACATAGCACAGAGGTCAAAATATTTCTTATTTCACACAGAATGCTTGCTGTGCAACGGGGGCTGTTGTATATCTTAAAACTGTAGACAAATCAGAAGCTGTTTAAGTCTGAAAATGTATTTTCTACTGAATATTTCTATTAGTATAAATAAACACTATGCTTTGGAATACTATTCATTAGCATTATCATATGATCATACAGTAACTTCAGATTGAATTATATAAAGTGTCCCCTATTCGTGCTTAATAAGCTCAAAAGTAAAACATGATTAGCAGCCTCTTAAAGTCTCTATAAATAGCGCTCATGCTAACCTCATGAGACAGGGTGTCCTCATGCAAGGACATTTTTGAATTCCCAGCTAGAGTGATCTCTTTCATTGGAAGTGTGCATACCCAGAGTGGGTATAATGCTGTACTATTAAAAGCCAAGTCCTCGATATTGAGTTCACAGTATAGCAAAGGATGCATGTGATAGAAAAAAAAGACTGGATTTGAGGTTATTAATTATTCAGACACTGCCTTGCCCCCATTCTCCTACCATTCTGTCAGGCTGTCTTATAAATGATGGATAAAATCAAGGTCACTTTAGTATACCCTACTCTGTCTTTCATTCTCCCCCTGCCTCTCCTTTTACTTCCCTGACCCCCCCCTCACCTCCACACACACCCCACTTCACTTACCTCAGCCAGCTGCTGGCCAGGGCACACGTTCTATGGCAGAGCCCCCCGTGCCAGCTCCCATCATCGCCCACCTGGCATTGGAAGCTCACCTTGACCCCCCCCTGTGTGAAAGAGCGATTCCTGGCTGGGCTCCCAGACACCCTCGCCTCTTGCACTGCTCTCAGCCTGACCTACAGACAGATCCCACGTGCCACAGTCAAATACAAGTACTGGCAGTCGGGACCCAGGTCCATTGTAGACAAATTTACCAGAGCTGGGGAACACGGCAGGTGCCAGTGAGCTGCAGCTGTACCGTCAATTCTGACCAAAGACTGCATTTTGGGAACACTGTCAGTAATGGCTGGGTTTTGATGCATACACAGCAGAACGCTGAGGCTCAGGTGATCGCTATGACAAACACAGGATTGCTTTCAATAATTTTAAACAGTTTTTCATTCTGAGCAGACCAAATATAACAAAACAGATATCATCTTAAAACATCAGATTGTGCATAAAATACAATACACCACTTGTTTTCTGAGGTCAGCAACTTAATCATCAAACTAAACCAAGTGATCAGTACAGAGTGAAAATGCCACGAGGAAACATGCTGGACATGAAATCTACTGGTAGTGTAAAAGCTGGTCGTTCACTTTAGACAACACAATGTTGAAGTGTTAATGCATTTCTAACTGAAGTACTCACTGAAAAGCGGAGTAAATGTGTGGTTCAGCACCCATTAAACCTGGCTGTGGTCCTAAGGAGAAGGTATATTTAGTAAGATCCATTTCAATATCGGCATCATATAATAATGTTTTGATCTGACAGCTGGACTTTATGAAAGCGTGTTGATCTAGGCCTAGATTATTTGAAACAAATGAAATATCCACTCTTCTCTCAAGAGAAATAATGTGCAAGAACATTTTTCATGCATGTGTATGTGTGTGTGTATGTGTGTGTGCTCTTTCTTTATAGCGCAGGATCAGGGGCACAGATTGCAACCCCAAAACTCATTTCTTCTTACTCCTAACTGCTTCCATTTATGACACATTCTTTCTGTTTTTTTTCAGTCTGCACAGTGAATATCCTATTAAGCATGTTTCCACTGCAGACATGCCTTCAGTCCGCTTTGTGTATACCATTTTGCCAGATGGAGGTGTGGTTGGCTGGTGGCACACAGTATGGGGCTTCTGTTCATGATACATGGAGGAGCTGAGGCTCGCCACAGTCAACTGTGTTCAAACATGTACCACTGCCTTGCACAGTATAATGTTTAAAGCATTGTCAGCTGTCTGGCACAAGAAGACCCCTCAGAAAATACAGCATACAGCACCCCTGTAATTCACTACAACCACACACACACACACACACACAAACTGCTAGCGGTGAACTGTGTGTGGTTGCGGGTGAGTGGGAGGGTGTGTGTGAGCAGGTGTGTTTAAGCTTCTGTAAATTGGGTGGGGATTTCTCTTTTAGATGCTATGGATACCCAAAAATGAAATTTTTTTTTTACTGGGTGTTCAGGAGTAGAGATAGAAAATGGGTGAAGACTCTTGTGGTGCTAGGGTTGAACTAATCTTGGACAAACACAACCCAAGAGGATTTAAATTAGAGTGCTAGTGGGCGCACTTCAAGACCTTCTGATCCTGATCTTTAATAGCTAACTATACCTGGTGCCTACTGCTTATGTAAATGTCCTTTGTATATATGTAAGAATAATAAATCAGTTGGCCTCATGAACCTTACCATCTTCAAAACAGCATATGGTTCCAAAATTCCTTAGAAGCTGTTTAATTACCTATATCTGACATTTGTATCTGTCAAAATACTCTATTTGAGACTTGTCTGAGATTTACCTATCTGGTGAGATTAGTTGAATAAAAAAGAAAATGGAAAAAAGGGGAAAAAATGGCATGTTTGTATGGGAAAATTAATCATCTGCAGACAAATATTCTCTTGCCTCTGAGCAAATGTAGATTACTACCAGTAGAACATGATGACCTCAATATATTCAGAATATAAATACTTAGTGGAAGAACTGGGGAACATATAGTAGCTATGAGCCACTGACGTTGAAAGGGGAATAATATCAGCAGAAAGGACAGTAGTTTCCTTTCAGGGCTTCCTTCTGTGTGTCCTTGTGCCTGAGGAGACAAATGAACTACACTGTCATTAAGTGTCAACAAGTATAATTAAAAATTGGCAGAAATAGACACTAGAATGTTAGGTCATGTAGCTGACTGTTACTGTGTCGTGCTAAAGGAGTTTGACCTGAAGCTAGTAGCTCAAGACCTCAACTTTTCAAACATGGCCATTAAAAGAACAGGTGAGCTCAGATTACTGAGAGAAAGTGTCTCCTTCTCAGTGTGTCGCATCAGTATTTAAGACAATACAAGACAAATTATAAAGTTCTTTTGTTCATCATGTTATAATGTAAGAATTATTTTCTTGCTTAAATTCTTACTCTTCTAACCACTCTATTTCAAATATATTGATGGAAATCTTGGCAGCGGTCTGCCAGGTTTTCAGAAATTAACATTGTAACATGAAATATTAAAATTGCCAAACAAAAGCCATTGGACTTTGTCACATTTTCCAAAGGTTTAGACATACTGCAATGCCCCCAAGAGGACATTTTTCTTGTACCTGAGCGTGGGGAATCAAAAGAGTTTAATGTTTTCTTTATTATTATTTTAACTTTTATTTTCCCCTTTTTCTCCTTCAGTACATTAAAGCATTGAACATATGGCAGTTCTCCCATATATACCACATCCTGCACCCAGCTCTGTTACATTATAGTAGATATCAAGTGGTCCTCTGCTGGGAAGGCTGGGGAGCAGCTTGTGCCTACAGTCTGCCTGCATCCTGAGCCTGTCGTGAACGTGCACCTGCGCTGGTGATACTGCTGTCACTGCTGCTCAGGCCGTCTCCTGGCACCCACCACTCTTCGGACCAGCCAAGCAGATAGAAGAGCGTCTGTCTCCCAACATTTGTTCCTTTTTCTAACAGGGCAGAGAATGGCGACTCGTGAAGCAGATTAAGACATCTCCAGCAGGCAAGGTTTGCCCTTCGGCACCTTCTCAGTCACGATCTCCTAAAACAGCAAGTGTGTAGTCTGAAGAAACATTAATAACATTTGGTCCGTATGTCCAAGTCTTCTGAGGATACGTTATAGTCTGAAGGTAAGCACAGGTCCTTAAAAGCACCAAATTTTTATTTTGTTTTATTTGTGATTGTGCTATTTAGCAAAAGTCATGCATATTGATATAAATGTGCCTCACTAAATGCAGCATGACCATAGAACCTAACTGTGCTAGAAGCAAAGCAACCAGAGGCTTAGCAAGGACAAGAACTGTTTGCCAAAGTATTTTTTCCAAGTCAGCACTGCATCACTGCCATCCAGAAATCCAGGATAAACGCCAACTTTAGTAGCTTGGGATATGACGTCTAAACAAAGCCATCTGAGAGTGGCAAATTAGAAGGTACATACCAAACTCCTTGCTATAGAGACTTGATTCCAAGATTCATAGATAGACATGCAAGGACTCTTAAACCACTGGATACAGTAAGATGAACAAAATTCTTCATGGGAAGCAAAAAAGCATGCTTTCAAGGGTCGTCCCCTGAATGACTGGGCCCGTCAGCAGCCACAGAGGGCCCCCCAGCATCCAGTGGGTGGATGGGTGGGCCCCCAGCACTCCCCAGAGGCCAGTGAGTGCGTCCACTCCGCCAGGGCCCGCTCTCCAGCCACCAGCTCTGGTGGCTTGGCCGCTCTGGCCTTGGGGACTGTGGGGTCAGCAGCCCCTGTGGGGCTGCCCTCTGTGACTGCCCTCGCCTCCACCCTTGTAGTGTGTCTGTGTAGGCGTGTCTGTTATGTGAGTGTGTGCGACTGTGTGGGCGTTGATGTGTGACATAATTGAATGTTCATTATGTTATTGTTATGCGTTCCACCTGTGATGTGTTTGGCTTGAGGGTATTTAAGCGTGTGTCACTCTGTGTTTGTCTGTCTTTGTCGGTTATTGATGTCATCGTTGGAGTCGTGGTTGTGCATGCTCTTCGTAAAAACGAAAACCGAATAAAGAAAGCTTCCTTCGCCTGTGCTCAGAATTCCTGCCTCCTTTCTTTAGCACAGTAGCACAATCCTTATTTTCTTTAGTTCACAAAGACTACATCTACAGCATAAGGATGGTGCTAGAACATATTGTTGGCCAGAAATTGTTGTTTTTGGTAGGCTCATGTCCTATATAGTTGTAACTCAAAGAACAGGAGGGTACAACACAATGGAAAGTCAGTATGAATAAGTTAGCACAATGTAAGGTGCTAGCCATGTGTAATTTCATTACATTATTTGAATCCAGCACAGTGTGATTTTTTTTTTCTACCAGTGTTAATCTCAAAAAAAAAAAACAACATGCTAGAAACTAATCATGGAAAAATGTCCTAGATAATCATGGTTATGATCCTGTGTTTTAGTATGATTACAAACAGTTCCTTCAAAAGACAGAAGCCAAGAATTTATTTAACCCTTTAAACTCCCAGGTTCCTTGCACTTGTGAATACATACCTTTCATATTAGTTTCATTATAGTTTCTGAATAATTCACAGTAGTTACAGACTAATTTCCCGTAAGTCCACAGTTTAAGAGGATAACTGGAGGCTATATGTAATTTCACAACTGCCTCAACCCTAATGTATATTGGTACACTGGGAAGGAGTGAAGGAGTTGTAGAGCTCAGAAGGAGCTTCATAACAATTCCAGACACAGATGTGCTATTTTGTGATGTAACACAGCAAACCATCAAAGCATGTAAAATATATGCGTAATAATAGCTAAGGAGATACTAATTTGTCACCTCACATTTTCAACTTTACCCAAACCTTTTTCTGGGTGAAAATTGCTCATGTCCTGCGGTTATGCCACATAAGCCTTTTGCGATGAAGCTGTGATTGACACAGGCCAGCATATGCCGCATTAGGAAAATAAGACACTAGGTTTCAATTTGAATATAACATTATTCTGGATAATAATCGTGTGTGTATGTGCATATGCTCTCAGACAAGGGGATGTATTTTTATATAATAATGTGATTACAGTGGAATGCACAATATAATCTCTGACCTTATACAATATAACACCCACCTGATTCAATACCAAGCAACAGAAATTTGCTCACAGCAAATTATTATAATAGTATATGTACTATGTCGTAAACACTCTAAGCAAATCACAGTGCACTGAAAATATGCATAGTGCAAGCAAGGGTATGCATATGTTCCAAATAACTCTCAAAGTGTTGTTAACTTGGCATAATAAGTTGTGTGTGAATGCGTGATTAAGAACAAAATTGCAGACAATTGTTTGGTCTCCAATAAAATAAAAACATCAAAATCTAAATAAAAGAACAAATAAAAATTTTAACTAACCAGGGAAGAGATAAGGAGACGATTTTAATGTCTTACAATTTATATCTATACTATGAGATATAGCCTACTGTAGTGGACTAGGAAGGGGTTTGCAGCATATGCCGAGATATGTTTATCTGATGAGAGTCTATCAGTGGCAAAACTGGCATCCGTTAGCCTGCATTTTATTCCTAATGCATCACATAGGGATAAACAAAAATGTCCACATTGGCATAATGTCTCGGACAATTTAAGTATAGTAGCAAGGGCAATTTCTTCAGCCTCAGTTTATCATCAGCCACTAACTAACAAAGCCCATCTACAATAATCGCATCTACAAACCACTGATAACAGGTTGATTGAATATAAGCAGAATGATTAAATGTATCGATTTTGCTGTAATTGCTATGTCTGTTAAAATTCTGGTCTGGTCTGCATGCCCATTCATAGAATAATGGGCAAAGGCTATTTACATTGCTATATTTGTAAGAAAGACAAATTAGGTTATAGGGTGCAAAAACACTGCATCTGGGCCCTAAAATCCACCATGTCTGTGATTAGTTGCCAAGATTGTCCCCATATGGTACCCATCACCTGAGCGCATTAATTAAAGATCACAGCCCCCATTAAAGCAGAATTTGGGCCTGGGGACCCAGGTGAATACAGTTTCTGAAAATGTACTTATGATTTCATAAGAACATTAATTCACTCATTCAGATATAAACAATGATAAAGGAAAGGACATTGCTTGAGGTAAGTGCCTTGGGAGTGCGCTGTAGGCTTAACTTGGAATATTTCCAAGTAAAATAACAGAGAAAGAACTCAATGTTTTAGAAGTATAATTCATAAATGTATGTAAAATGTCAATAAATATAAGCATTTCAGATTGAGTCTAACTATACTAAATGCTGGAAGTCTGCCATATTGACAAAAGCTTACAACTGTTGTTTTAGACAAGTCCTTTATTTAACTGCATTATTTTTAGTGTGATCTCACAAGAAATGGCACAAATTGTAATCAAAAGTAATCAAAATCAAGATACATAAAACATACAAAAACAGTATATAAACCCTATAAACACTAGCTCTATACATAACTATCTGTAACAGGGAGATATCAGCATTTTTCTGGTAGCTGGTGTGCAGCAGTAGGGAGTTTGACCTAATTTAAAATATCAAACAGTGACTACGCACTATTTTGCAAGTAAATCATGAATTAGGGTTTTTGTTTGTTTTTTGATGTGGTTTATGTTAGCTTGCATTTGTGCTGATGTTATAAAGTTTAGTAACCTGATGATAATTGATCAAATTTGATCATTACTTCAATGTCTAACAAATGTAACAACTTTTTTGATTGAACAATTTATTGTGGCATTAAAAAATTTTTTTTTTTCCTTATGATCTACACATGAGGCCTAGTACCTACCCAGCACTCCGTAGTAAACAGGTTTTGGCTTTACCACTGCTTTTCCAATCTAGCAACATTCTCTCCTTTTTTTCAAACCAGGTTGAGATTAAGGAAGGATTCCAGTGCTGCTTTTCTCTGTAAGATCCTGGCACTGCACTGTGTGAATACACATTTACTGGGATGTAAATGTAGTGTTGGCACTTTGGGTTTTTCCAGATAAAATTATACATGTGTAAATATGCACATTTAAATCTGCCCATGTTATGAATTTATCATACATGATACTCTGTTAAGGTGGAATATTATACATCTCTCCTGTCCTGTATAACCAGATTATGGGGAACGTGATTTAAATATTGATGGAAGAGGTACCAGCTCACATGTGCACAAATCTATCTCCTTTTTACACTCATGATATTGTTAATTGTTACTTTGTATTTAACATCAGGTAGGAAAACAGTACCTGGAAATTTTTGAAATTTAATAAATAAATAAATGCTATTGAATATGCTGAAGGGTAAAGTGAAGGCATATGTGAGGGGGAGGGTTCCAACCAAACAGGTACACAGCTGTTTGGTGAAAGATAACAAATTACCCCAGCAGAGGTAACATGAGGAAGGGCACTGCAGCATTCATTTGCTAATTCATCTATTTTCCACACAGCAGACACTGTCGCAGGGGTGTTTTTTCTGTGTAATTAATATTGGCATTAAAAAAAAGAAGGAGGATAAATCACAAAATTGGAATTCTAAAAGCTTCCCAAAGCAGTAAGTGCGGGTGTATCTCTTCCTGTGTTAGGTTGTTGGATAGCACACGGATGTAAGATGGTGGGCAATTGCCTCCATTCCTCCTCCCTTCCTTACAAAAAACAAAAACAAAAAACCTGTCGCTCTCCCTTCCCATGTCTGTCTGCCTCTCATGAAATAAATTAGATTAGTTTTGACAATGACTGATGGTCCATCCATGAATACATTTGTATCTGAAAATGAAAACCCCTGTTATATCTGATTTTAATGAGCAATGTGGTTGACAGACACCAAGGATTTTTGTTCAACAGGAACACTGCACTGGCTGTGTGTCAGAGTTGAAATATTTATAGATGAACATTGCAAGTCATTCATCATTCATGTTTAGAGAGACCGTCGAATAGATTATACATTTTGGAGATAAGTCAAATCTGGAGACGATGAGGGTCAGTGGGTATGAAAGGGTTTCTCAATCTTGATATCCAATTACACAGAAATTAATATTATTCTTAAAGTTTTGTTTTATTAGATATTGTCTATAATAATCTACAATAATCAGCTGGTGCATATTTCTGATGTCAACAAAAGAACCACTATGTGCATTTAAGGTGTGAAGAAACAAATGGAGAATAAATTTTTTACAATTGTATCATAACATTCGGCATGGATCAGTCATGGAATCCAAAGATAAATTACAGAAGGGTTTATGAGGCACATCTTGTGAGCATATGCATATACTTACCAAATGCCAGCCCTCACTAACAGCAGTCTCAGCAGGTCTGTTGGGCTGGTGAGGGTTGGCACAGAAGGCCTGTCCCATTTCCCATTTCCACTCCCCTCCACCTGTCCTCTGTGCATCAACACTCGTTCTCTTCTCCCCAAGGTGTGGCCCCCAATCCCAGGGTCGACAGGAACCTGACAATCATCAACGTTGTCAAATCTCCCACACTGACAACCCAATCCATCTTCACCCCCCAGCACGTCTCAGTATCAGACTGCCCTCTACCAAGGAGATGAGGAACAGGGTACATTTTATTTCCACTGTCATCAAATTGCCAACAGATGTTAACGGTAACCTGTCTCACCTTTCCAGTAAAATGTAACTCCTTATAAAACAAATCATACAACTACTTTGTTATCTACTATA